>JAQIXL010001766.1:0-15949 GCA_034700245.1 Poikilolaimus oxycercus | reverse complement strand
TTAGATCTCCTAGAGT
The DNA here is from genome assembly GCA_034700245.1 of Poikilolaimus oxycercus. Taxonomy (NCBI): domain Eukaryota; kingdom Metazoa; phylum Nematoda; class Chromadorea; order Rhabditida; family Rhabditidae; genus Poikilolaimus; species Poikilolaimus oxycercus. Next base: position 15,933 of record JAQIXL010001766.1, on the reverse strand, counting down.
TCTCCGAACTCCTGACCACGATAGCTTCTTCTCCTAGACACCTTCGGAAAAGTTGTCTGAGGAAGGACCGTATCAATAGCACAAGCCTAATTGTCCGATCCAAATACAAAACGCCTGAACCCGACAAGCGCCTGGAAAGTTTCGAAATTTCCACGATGACACGTCAATTCGCCATGATGGCGTTAGTGTGGGAACGCGATGAGTAAGGCGCGTTAATAGGAGAAATTGAGAGAGGAGAAGAAGGAGAAGGAAAAGACGAAGGAGAAGACTCGGGGGGTCACCGCCTTGCACCCTGCTAGGTGCTAATCCCGCGTTCCTAGTGCGATAAGAAGAAGGAGAAGTGGTCAAGGAACACGTCACTAGGCTCTGATCTCGAGCTAATTGTAAGACTTTCTTGAACTTGACCGTTTCCTATGAAGACCAATACAAATGTGGAAAAGAGGAGGAAGGAGGCGCCTTCTTCACGTGAAAAGGCCCCGACGGAGAGCAAAACTGGACCTGTGACAAGCCGCGAAACTCCCCTTCCCCCTCTGCCACTGCGACTACTGGGTCGATGCCGATTTCATGTTCAACTATCGACGGCGGCGGTGCGGCGAACTCGACCCTGCCCCCACACCCCTTCGATCGTCAAGCAACTGAACAAGTCGAAGACAAGCTAACAAAAGGCCTGAAACAAAAGGCCTGAAAATGACTACAACCGCAAACGAGTTTCGTGAATTTGAAATACAAAGCGCCTGAAACCGTCAAGTCATGAAAAGATTGGAAATTGGAAATCCTTTGCAACTATCGACAGTGGTGCGTCGAACTCAACCCTGTCCCTTTCCCTTGAATGTCCTTGAAAACGAAGCCAAGAGATGCGAAGAGAGAACGCCCTTCGGATCGAAATTCACTAACAACAAAGGAGGAGCAGCACAAGTCCAACTGAATGGCATCACGCTTTTTCTCTAACAAACCCACCAGAAACCGCCGATTGATGGATTGCAGGACAATTTCCAAAAAGCAAAACGAAAGACTCAGCCGGTCAACATTTTCAACTGAAACATACCTGTGCCAGGATGCCGGCCGCCATTGGGGTGCTCCAGTCAGCTAGTCTATGAGCTGGCAGGCGGAGAGGACGACGGAGATACGTAAAAGGAGAGAGGAGAGGAGAGAGCTGCACTGCTGCTGCCTCCGACTGCCACACGGCGCTCACAGGCACTCGCGGCAGGAAGAAGAGAGGGCGGGGCTTGCTCGAGTCTCTATGACCGAGAGACTCCGAGGTCTCTCTTGGCTGAGGAAGAGAAGAAATACAGCGTTCTACTTATAGATCAAAAAGACTCAACAGCTCAAGACCACAGACTTCAATCTGAAGTCGTTCAGCAGCCCGGCACCTAGCGTTATCAGTGGAACTACATCTCACAGCCCCCGCTCTGACCGCCTACGTCTTCCTTCCTTCTTCTCCCGCCCACAAGGTCACGTACAAAACAACTTCTTCTTCTGCTTTACTCCTTCTTCCTCATTTCAAAGCAACCTTGTCCAAAAGCCAAACTGCACTCTCTCTCTACACAAAGAGGGAAAAAAGAAGAGAATGAAAGAAAGAAGAAGAAAGGAAGATGAACTCGTCGCGGGGGACGACGCCATTCGGCGTGCTTGGTTCTCCCTTCTCAACGTCACCTTCCTTCCCCCTTCGCCTGTTGCCAGCCGTCTGTCCCCATTCTCCCCTCAACTCGGGGACGCCCCTATCACCCCGATGATTCATCTCAAACATGTTAAAATTCTCCATTTCCAACAACTCAAACGACTTCTTCGTCAGCCAATACAGGAAAGGAAGGAAAGGAAAGCTTAGTCAGCTCAAGACGTGATTGTCTCTGAAGCCAAAACAGGAAGAATCTGACGACAACAAACTTTCGAAACAGCCCATCAGATGGGATAAAAGTAGATCTCCACCATTTCATAAGCGGCGAGGGGATTGCGCATCAACAAGCACGCTCAAGGCAATCTGCCCCGAATGAAAGAGAGAAGACTGGTTGCCATAACTACAGACAGCCACCCCTTCACGGCACCTCTATACTTCTCTCTCATGAACATGGCACGACGCTCTTCGACTTCTAAATTTAGTCGAAGACAGACTGATCCCCAACTGAGAAGCCTCACAGAGAGAATCTCCACGGAAAGTCTCATGAGACCCCGAAGCTTGGGCCAAAATAGAAATCTTGAGAAGCGAGCGTCTCACTCACGAACCCGAAAACTTCCAAATCAGTGAATCTCTAGTTCAATGTTCACTTTCAAGACCTCCAGCCATCCAAGAGGACAGACTGAGTAAATATTTCCACAAAGTACTTACACTTTGTTCTTCACAACAACACATTCACCACAAATAAACCACTTTATCAATCCAGGGGTAAAGAAACTTCTCTTCATCAAAACTGAACATCAACTTATTATGCACAAACTCAGAAAGAACATCGTCTCACACAGGAGACGAGAGACTCTACAAGAAGAATAAAACTGACAATCCGAAAGAAGATCGATCTCCAAATAAAACTTTGTGTCTACCAGCCAAAGTATTCACCTCACAAACTTGGAATAAATTATAAGCACCCAATGACACGTAAAGTAGATGAATGCAGAGGGACGTGCTTACACCAAAACAGGAATAAGAGGAATGAGGCAAGTATGATAGCCCGAAGAGACAAGAACCGAAGATGAACATGACGAGAGAAATGAAGAAATGAGGAAACGAGACCTTCGAGGGTCTCAACTCTAGAGCGTGACACCAAGGTAGAGCTCTGGATGCTCTTTCGCCGTCGCTCGAAGATGTCCGAGAAGATGGGCGAGCTGACGATTGAGGGCGTCCGTGTCGGCGCTCGGCTCCAACTGCACGCATCCATCACGAACTCGTCCCAACAGCTCGGTCACGTTCTCTGGTGAGATCTGAACAACGAACTTGTACATAAGTGACATTCAACTGGCTCACTACTACTCAAAGAAACAAGAACAAACCTCGTTACAGCCATCCTCATAGAAGTAGACATAGTAGTTGAGCGTGTGCATGAAGAGCTGTTGCTGGACGAGAGGTTCCATGCACTGCGACGCCGTCTGAAACGACTAATTCAAGGCCATCTCCTCCTCGAACTGACCTTGATGGCCTTCTGCAGAAGTTCGCGCACACGGCGAGCGTCCCTCATCGGTCCCTCTTTGTCCGCCACCTGGCCCGTCCAGTAGAGAACCGCACAAGCGCAGAGAGCACGAACTTGATCCGGCTACAAATCGTCCATTTCCTCAACAAATGATGACAAACCTTTTTGAAAAGCTTGCTGGCAGCGAGAACTGCTTGCGTCCGGAGCGGCTCATGACTTTCATCAGCCAACGAACGAAGACGTTCCAGCGAAGAAACGAGAAGAAGCAAGGCCGAGAAGCGAGCTCGACTCTCACTAATCTCATCTTCGAGCACTGACAGAGCCTGAAATCATCATTCACTGCAAATGTCACTAATCCAACCTTTGACATGAACTCGTAGACGACCGTCGTGCTGTCATCGAACTTCATTTGATCTGCCACAATTGCCGCTTGAAGATAGAGTCGGAAGGGGAGCTCCGAGAGCTCAGCCGTCGAGATCAACGCACCAATCGTGCCCATTGCACACACGAAGATCTTCTTCACCTTCGCGTCCCAGTTATCCTATAAGCCCGCATTCAGTCGTCGAAGAGCAACCAACCGTGTTCTCCGCCAAGGCTTCATATCGACCGGCCAACTTGAACAGTTCGAAGATCACCGACGAAAGCGTGTACTTGATGCGTGAGCGACCACCCGCTCCCAACAACTTCCTCGCATCATTCAACAGCTAAACACTCTTCTTTTGTCATCCATTGGAACGAACCAGGAACTGCTGGTCGGGATCCTCGCACTGAACAAGATGAACGAGACGAGCAACAAGAGTCTGCTCCTCTTGTGCATCTTCCGAATCCTCGTAGTCCGACGGTTGTCCTTCACCATCAAGAATGAGCGGATCCACCAGCCCGAAGATCGACTTCAACTGTTCTTGCGTCTCAATTCGAGTCTCGCTGTCGAGCATATTCTAAACCTCTCGCGTTGAAATCGTGAAGATGAAAACCTGAATAAGATACGAAGCCGCGGAACATCGTCCACGATAGTCGAGGAAGTAGATGATGCCGCGATACGACTCGAGGTTTGTCACTTTGTGCACATCTCCATACTCATCTACAGCGATTCGAAGCAACTTCAGGATCTCGCGACCGAGATTCGTGTTGTATTCCACACTGAAAAGCTTCACATGAAATATTTGAATCACACTTGAGAGAATTTCCTCTCCTCTAACCGTCCCAAAGACACTTACTTTTTCACGCCTTTGTCCGTGAGGATCTTGTGAAGTCCTGAGAAGACCGTATTCGCGTATTCGATCTTCTCTGCATAGCACTTGAGGGCGAGACTGGCCAGGGCGACATGCAGAGCAACCACATCTTCCAGCGGCATGTCCTCTCGAGAGCGAATCACCGTGTCAGCTTGTCGAGAGAACACCTAAACAATTCAATCGTTTCTCTTCTATTCGATTTCTTCAAGCACGAGCCTAGCTGTAAGTTCTATATTGGAAAAGTCAGTATCTCGTTTCGCGCCAAGTTAGAAGAGCAAAATCGAGAGCTTCATTCTCATTTGCTTTTGAGGTCTGACAGAGAGAATCACTGCGTTTCACTCTATTCTACCCTCAACAGACCTCGAAGAGCTGTTGCTGCTTGTCGAGAAGCTCCTTCGACGTCGACGCGCCTTCTTGCGCCTCACTCGACGATGCCCACAACGACAGCCGATCGATCAAAGTCGTGAGCACATTCTTCACCTAAACAACCAGTAATCGCGATGATCCGTGGAGTTCTCTAACCTTTACTTCCTGGCTCAATTGAGCGCACGCATCGAGGAACTCATCCAAAGTAGCGAGATGAAACTCGTCCGAGAAGACTTGGATCACACACTCCATCAAGTACTCCTGAAAAGTAACAACGATTTTTCTTTCGAAAAAAAAAGAAGAGAAACGAACCTGTGAGATTGCGTCACGACACGAAACAATTTGCTCGAGGATTCCCGGCAGCACCATGCTCGTGTAGAGCTCGCTGGTGAGATGCTCGAGTTGCGAGAGACGAACGAGGTTCGTGCCGACGAGAATGCGCAATTCCAGACGTTCCTGAACCAAAAACATAAATCTCTTCTCGTCACAAAACTAGTGTTTTCCCTCGTTAACTCCCCCTCGCCGAGGAACAAATCGGAATTGTTCTACTCCTTCATAAATCGATACAAACGAACCTTTTCGCGCTTCTCACGCTCCCTCGATGGTCCCTGGTGCTGCATTCGGACCCACAACTTGTTCATCTCACTGAAGTTCTGCAGAACGAAGTCGACAGCGTCACGAACGTTTCCACCATGAGTTTCACTAAACAACATTTCACTTCTCCATCGCTTCTACCTGGCATCAGCCGAGTCTGGCAGAAGATTTCGAGTTGTTTGAAGGAGATAGTTGCGAAGGAAGAGTCCACGAAGCGGGTGCTGCACGCCACGACACATCTCCACGAGATCCTTGAGGATGTCCGAACGCGTACCCTCGCCCGTCTTGATGTGCGCAATGCCGACCGTGATCAGCAAGTACCTGCAATCGAACTTGATTACTTTACAATTCGAAAAGTTTTATAAACGACTTCTTCCCAACAGAAAATAATCCTTCAAAACTTACAATCGTGGAAGGATGCTGCTCGCGTACTGCACGAGCTCGTAGAGATCGGCAATCTAAAAGCAACGTAAATGTTTCCCGAAATGCGAGAAAAACCAACCTTATGGCCTCTTTCGTGTTGTTCAATCAGATGTGTCTCGAAATGCGCCAACTCCGTGGTCGTATCGATGTCTAAAAGCCGAGTTGAACCGCCGCTGCAGTTGAAACTCACAGAGACGATAGTAGTACTTCGGCGCCAAATCAGAAGTCCTCAGCTCGCCGAGCATCTGCGACGCGTGCTTCATGCCATCCATCAGCTTTCCCTGAACAAATCGTTTCGAAATGAGAAGATGATCAAACCTTGTCGAGACAACGCTTCATCTCGAAGGATTCCGCCTTCACCACACGAAGACACGCATCGAGAGCGCGCTCCTGATCGCCCGACGCCAACAGTTCGTCCGTTCTCGTCATTCTAAGACAGGGAAACATAGAAAATGGAATAAAGACACGACTGACAACGTGGCCGCCGCCCCGAGGAACGCTTCCATCGCTTACAAGAAAGGGGAAACGCGCGTCGGCGCAACGTGTGAATCATCGAAACAAGCAATAATAGGCGACGCGGCGCGAGCTCTTCTCAAACAAAGCGATGGAATTTCGTTTCTTGGACGGGTTTCGTTACTAAAAAAAACCCAATTCTAACTTTTGAAGTTTCAAAAAGCGCCGAATACAAAACAAAGCTGGATGGACGAGAATCTGGAGCTGCGTTGCTAAAACTCAGACATGCGCACCGATCGTCAATTGAAGCATCGGAAACTAAAATTATGAACGCGCGAATCACTACCCTGCTGCCTTCCAGCGACCACTCTTCCAACAATGACCGAGATATTTGACTGGTTTCAAACCAAATTTCTCTCCAACTCATTCAAATGAGATTATTTATGCAATTCGCACTGTGATGATGAATAACCAAAAAACATCTTAGCTGACTAGAAACACCACAGCCACAGGGACAAAGGAAAGAGCTCTACAGGGGACATAGATGAGAGGGGAATACATAAAGTGCAATAAAACAGCAGTCGGCATATCGCTCAAAGAATATGGCAGCGGTTGAGGACGCGACGGATGAAGGAGCGCTTCTTCTTGGCCGGAACCGTGACGGGTGTGGCCGACACCACCGGAGCCGCCGCCGGCTTCTCCTCGACCACGGGCCTCTCCTTGATGACCGTTTCGGCAACGATCTCGACTTCCTTCGGCTCCTTCTCGGCTGTGCCGCCCGCCTTCTCGATCTGAATCTCTTTCAATCGATAAGCCACGAGCAAACCTCGTGCGTGAGCGTCTGCGGCTCATAGCTGTCCGTGAGAGACTCGTCCGACTCGATGAGGGAGCACGTCTGCGAGTCATCCTCGATTTCCTTCGTGGCCGACTCGAAGCTCACGTGCTTGCTCGTTGCCACCGCTGTCTCCGTGGCTTCCACTTCCTTGTTGATGCCTAGAAACCATTCGCCGTTGCCTTGATGAAAAACCTGGATCAGCCTCGGGCTTCTCTTCCTGGACATTGAGCGCCTCTTCCTTCTCGGCAATGGCAGTAGCGGTCTCGACGGACGGCGTCTGAGTCTCCTCCAGCTCCATGGTAAAGATGTCGGTCTCAAAGCGGTCCTCTTCAGCCATGAACGTTTCCTCGAGAGCCTCCTGGATAGCTAAACATTTTCCTTTACTTAAATGGAGATTTCAGTCAACCTTTCGCGTCGTAGAAGCCAAATTCCATGCGCGTCGCCACCGTGATGTAGTCGCTCTGCTCGGTTTGTGAGAAGTCCGAAACGTCCACATCCAATGCGGGCTTCGCCATCACCATCGTCGAGTCGCCGGCTCCCATCTCGGCACTGATCTCCTCCGAATCGGGCGAGATGTCCTCCTTCGTCACGCCGACGCCCTCTTCAGCGGGCAAAGCGGGCGGCGAGACGTTCTCGTTGCGGTCATCAGCCGTTGACTCTAGCTCCTCACCTAGAGCAATTGTTGGAAAGTCCCGGAAACGAACCTGAGACATGAGCGGGTGTCGAAGAGCGACTGCTTGTGGTCGAGGCACTCGGCGAGACGTGAAAGGGCAGCACACGCACTTGATAGCCATGCGGGTCCACAGGCTTCACGAAATGAGCCAGATGCGTCTCCAGCAAGTCGCGCCTGAAAAAAGAAGCTACTTGTTGCTGCCAATTGGATTGCTTCAGACAAAAGAAGTGTTCAAAACGAACTTGGCGATGTTGGTGGTGCCGCAGATGACGTTGAGCTCGTCAATGCCGAGCGTGCGGCCTGTGCGCCGCTTGTACGTCGTGCGAATGTCCGACCAGTTGACGACGTCGGCACGCGCCTTCTTCGCCACACGACGCAACGCCCAGTAGAAGTCACGACGATGCTCCTGAAATCAAGCCAAGCCTTGTTTCGCGATGAAAACGGCAACGAACGTTGCTTTCGGCAGCCAGAAGCTGATCGGTTGCTTGCTCCAACTTCGCTGCGATGTCCGCAAGAATAGCACGCGATGTCATGGCCTCTGAAAGAACCGAATAGGAGAAAACGCATGAGGAACGAGTCAAAAACACGATAATATCCAAAAAGTAGCGTCAAACAAAAAAAGCTCGTTTTCCAAAGGAAATCAGGACGCCGGAACGCGACAACTACGGAAAACCGCGGCGGCGACAAGCTCGTAGCCATGAAACGACCCGAAACGCGCAGAAAAGGAGACAAAACAGACGCGCAGGCAAGGAAACAACACGGAGAATGCCTTAGGCCAGCATTGGAATTCGCGCGTACGCGAGTGAAGCGTCTGGCGCAATTTCACACACCTCACACACTTTTTCGTCGCGCGCGTGCTTTCCCTCTCCCGCGCGGGCCCACTTTTGGTGAATAATTTCTTTTCGCGAAAGTGAATGAGTTTGCTCTTCTTTTGTCATTGTATTTCACTGTTTTCAAGCACAATTTTCTGTTTTCAGGCCTGCCTCGTCGATCAAGGACGACAGCGACGACGTCCCGGTGCGCAAGGACGAGAACGCTGTCCAAGTGAAGATGGACGTGAAAGAGGAGAACGAGGTATTGGTTTCCTTGTCAGTTGTGACCTGCGATGTCTGCAGAAAGAGGAGGCTGAGGGAGCGCAGAAAGGCAAGGAGAAAAAGAAGAAAAAGAAGGAAAAGAAGAAAGAGGAACCGAAGAAGGACTACAAGAAGGCCCGTCACGTCCAGATGATCAAGGAGTTGCTACGTGCGAAGCAAGAGGCTGAGGAAGCGGAGGCTCGTCGAGTGGCCGAGGAACAAGAGCGCCTTGAGCGGCTTCAGAAGGCGAAGGAAGAAGAGGTCGGTCGTTCCAAGCTGCTTGAAGACGTTTAGCATTCAGGAGGAGAAGATCCGCGAGCGGAAGGAGCGCGAGAAGCTGAGGCGCAAAGAGAAGACGGAGCAGTTGAAGAGGGAGGGCAAACCCTTCACGGCGGCTCAGAAAGAACGACAACGTCGTGCACTGATGCAGCTCTCTATCGGCAATGTGCAGGTTAGATTAGGTTTTACAACTTGACTCCCTGCAGATGCCGGCGATGTCCGCAGCAGCGGACCAGGATATTCCAAGGAAGCGCCCTTCGTACGGGAGGAAGAAGCGACAAGAGAAGGAGGACGTCCTCGATGAAGCCTCCAAAGAGGAGCCTTCAACCACGGAACCGTCGAAGGAAGAGGCCACACCTAAGCCAAATGACTTGCGCCAGATATCTGAGGTGCGTCTTGCTAGCAAATTGAGATTTTCTCTTGTGGTTGCGTAGCGTGAGCAATCCAGTTTCCTTACGGTCGAAGAGTAATGCATGTTTTCAGAATCTTCTGGATGATTGGGAAGTGACGGATGCGGGCGAGAAGGAGTCGATTGATGCTGCCACGACTGCGCCAACATTGGCTGAGATCGAGTGCAAGCCTTTCGCTGAAGCGAAGACTGAAGGCGATGACGTGAACTGCGACAATAGTGAAGGTTCGTTCTGGTATTTGCACAAGCATCGCTGAAATTCAGACTCGTTTTCGATTGAATTCGCTGGCAAGGAAACTGTGAGGGCACGTCTGGTGGTTAGTTTGAAGTTGAGTTCTAAACAACTTGCTTGAAGGCGCGTCGCGAGGCGGCGGAAACAAAGCGATCGGTGGACAATCTGCGTGCTCCCATCATCTGCGTTCTCGGACACGTTGACACGGGAAAGACGAGGATGCTGGACACGGTTCGTTCTTTTTCCTCTTCTAAGAGCTTCTCTCTATCTCTCTCTCTCCTGTGGTCAAATTTTTGTTGCAGATCCGTCGTACGAATGTGCAAGACGGCGAGGCCGGCGGTATCACCCAGCAGATTGGTGCCACACAAGTGCCCGGCGATGCAATTCGAGAGCGCTGCAAAGACGTCAAGGATGTGAGCTTTTTCAAGAAATTTCGAAGAACCAACTTCTTCAGTTCGATCCTGAGACAATGAAGATCCCGGGTCTGCTCATCATCGACACTCCTGGACATGAAAGTTTCGCGTATGTTTCAACGAATGTGAAGAATCACTACTTGAGGTTTTAGAAATCTTCGTTCTCGAGGGTCGTCGCTCTGCGACTTCGCGATTCTCGTCGTGGATCTCATGCACGGTTTGGAGCCGCAGACGATCGAGTCGCTGAAGCTGCTGCTCAAGCGTGGAACGCCATTCGTCGTTGCGCTCAACAAGGTTGAAATATTCTTTACTTGATTTTGAAAGGAAGAAGTTTAGATCGATCGTCTCTACGACTACACCTCGAATCAAGACCGAGACGTTTGGAAGCAGTTGGTCGCCCAGCCGAGCCACACTCAGATGGAGTTTAAGGAGCGCTACGAGAAGGTGATCGTGGAGTTCGCCGAACAGGTTCTTTCAACACAAGATGAAAACTTGATTCAGGGGTTGAACGCAGCGCTGGCTTGCGAGAAGAAGGACTGGACGGAGTACGTGCCGATGGTGCCAACGTCGGCCTCCCTCGGAGACGGCGTCTCCAATCTTCTCGCTCACATAGTCAACACGATGCAGAGCGACCGTCACAACAGTAAGCTGTCATACAGCGAAGAATTGGATGCGAGCGTGATGGAGGTGCGTGCATTTCACTTGAAAGCAAAACAAAGAAGATTTCGGCCTTCTGCTTTTGACGAAATTTGTCATCCTTTGGATAACGAGCAAAGTTTTAGGTGAAAGCAATTGCTGGTCTTGGTACGACGATCGACGTGATTCTCGTGAATGGCAAGCTCTCCGTCGGCGACATCATCGTCCTCACGGGCAGCGATGGAGCCATTGTGACACAGGTTGAAATTTTCTTTCGAGATGAAGCTCTCTCTTCAGATTCGCGATCTCCTCATGCCAGCTCCGTTGAAGGAACTTCGAGTCAAGAATGACTACCAACACTTCAAGGAGATCAAGGCCGCACAGGGCGTCAAGCTCATCGCGAAGGGACTCGAGAAGGCGCTCGCCGGACTGCCGCTCTACGTGGCGAATCGTGAAGACGAAGTGGACTTCCTCAAGGAGGAAGCTGAAGGCCAGCTGGCCAAGGCCCTCACATCGATCAAGAAGAAACCCGAAGGTGTCTACGTGCAAGCGAGCACACTCGGCTCGTTGGAGGCTTTGCTGGAGTTCCTCAAGACGCAGAAGATTCCGGTGAGTGTGGTCGTCTCTATGTTCACTCGTTTTAGTACGCGAACGTCAACATTGGACCGGTGCACAAGAAGGACGTCCAAAAAGCGGCGGCGATGCTGGAGAAAAACGCCGAGTAAGTGTTACGCCAATCTTCTGCCGAGCAACGATGAGAACTCCTGATGAAATTCCTGCTGATTGTAGGTACGCGTGCATTCTCGCCTTCGATGTGCGAGTGGAGAAGGACGCTCAGCAGTTTGCCGACAAGGAAGGAGTCCGCGTCTTCCAGGCGGACATCATTTATCATCTCGAAGACAACTTTTTGAAGTACAGGTTTGTTTGCTTTCTCTTGATCGTGTGTCTTTTACTGCGATCGACTTCTGCTAAACAAAAGCTTTTCAGGGAAGAGCTGCGTCTGAAGGAGCGCAAGGACCACGAGCATCTGGCGATCTTCCCGTGCAAGTTGCGGGTTCTGCCGCAGAACGTCTTCCACGCTCGCAGTCCGATCGTCATGGGCGTGACCGTGGAGGCGGGCCAGCTGCGCAAAGGTGCGCCGATCTGCGTGCCGTCGAAAGAGGTTAGTCACGCATTGCGCTTGAGAGTGCTGAATTTTCTTGACAGTCTAGTTGCAGTCTTCAATCAATGTTTCAGGGAATCGTTCTCGGTACGGTGTCGTCGATCGAGAAGAACCACGACCAGGTCGATGTGGCGAAGACGGGCGACGAAGTGTGCATCAAGATCGAGAACACGACGGGCGAGGCGCCGAAACTCTACGGTCGTCACTTCACGCACGAGGACACTCTCGTCAGCAGAGTTTATACAGATTTGCTAGTTTGAAACAAAAATGCTTCTAGATTTCCCGTGAGTCGATCGATGTCTGCAAGAAGTACTTCCGCGAGGACCTCTCGAAGTCGGACTGGCAGTTGGTGATCCAGCTCAAGAAGCTCCTCGGTATTTGCTAAGTCGCTTCTTTTCTGATCTTGAATGTCTGTAATTGTTGTGTGTAAGAGAGAGAGAATAAAAGGTGGGACTAGAAGTTAGTGTCGTGCACAAGAAGCATGATCAGAGAATCCTCCAAGCTTGTTGGTCATATGAGCGTTTTTCTGTAAAAGTGAGAAAGTTTTCGGCACAGGGCGAATTTGGGGACCCATTTGGAGGAGGCTCGATTTTGCGCATATGGTAGGCTTTCTGGGGTGTTCAAAGGCTCATTCGAATCGTCTCGACCAGCTCTACACCCCTACGTACTTTGTTTCACGTTTTCTACCGTTGGTTCTCTGTAGAAAGCGAAAACATGCTTTTTGACGACTGAAAATCGATTGGTCAGAACTGGAGACATTTTTATTGGATTCTCCGTGTTGAAATCTATCGGAATTGATCAAGAAGCGTTCGATAGAGGCGTGCAAATGCCTTTAACAAAGAAAACAGAAAAAACAACGCGAAGAAGGCCGAACTTCACGCTTTCAGAAACGCGCGCGCGCGCGCGCGACGCGTCGCGTGTCGCGTGCGGCTGAATTTCTTTTTCAAGTTGCTCAAGTTTCTAGCATCTTTGACTTTGTCAGCTCTTCTTCTGACCCCGTAATCGGCTTCTACGGGTACGATTTACCAGTCATGAGTAGAATCAGCTGCGAGATCGTGGAAAAGCATGGCAATGGAGGCAACTCATGTTTCCTCGTCACGCGTCGCGCGCGCGGCGCGCGCATTTGAAAGCGTGAAGTTCGACCTTCTTCGCGTCATTTCTTCTGCTTTCTTTGTTAATGACATTTACACCACTCGATCGAACGCTTCTTGACCAATTCCGATAGATTTTAACACGGAGAATCCAATAAAAATGTCCCCAGCTCTGACCAATCCATTTTCAGCCCTCAAAAAGCATTTTTTCGTTTTCTACAGAGAACTATGAGTTGAAAATGTAAAACAAAGTACGTAGAGGTGTAGAGCTCGTCAAGACGGTTCGAATGAGCCCTTGAACACCCCAGAATGCCCACCATATGCGCAAAATCGAGTCACCTCGAAATTTCAAGGCCTGTGCCAAGCCGTAGAACAAACTTTCGCACTCTTACAGAAAATCGCTCATATTGACATCAAGACGTGTTGACTGACGTGGATTCTCAAAGAAAATGAGGCAAAGGGACGGGGAATGTGAAAGGCATCGATTAGAGGGGGCAACGGGGCAGCGATTTATTTCTTTTTGATTGCTGGGGCGATTGGGCTAATCGGGGTGGACGGGGGATCCGCGGCGACGATCTTCTTCTCGCGCACGATCCACTTTTCGGCCACCTCCAACTTCACCAGTACGAAGTTGCGCACCGTACAAAGCTTGCGACCGGCCTTGTTTATGGACCGTTTTAATGGGAAATTGCACGCGGTATCCGTAAAAGGGGTACCTCGTGCAACTTCCATAAAACTCATATCGCTGTCCATAAAATGGACGACGGCTGTTTATGCATTCATTTCTAATCGAAGTTTGCTCTGTCTTTTATCCCCATACATCTTTTACCTAGCTATACGGTGATCGACGATTCAAGACGACGCCGTCGGGATCACTTCACCTGGCGGCATGTCAACTTGCTGACAGTTGACCCGGACGATTTTTCCTTCGATCCTTTTCTCTGGGACTGAAGGAAGCCTCCAGTCGTTGTCCCTAGACGTCCATAATTCGAGTCCGTTGATGAAGTCGGACAACTTGTCTCTTTGCCGATCCTGGCGTGCCATTCCCGAATTAGAGGCCTTATTGTTGTTCAAGCCTTGAACCTAGTCTTGCTAATGTGTCAAGCGCCAGTATAATTCCCGCTGTGCAGGTTTCCGAGTCAGCCCAGCGGAGGAGGATTCACCCTTCTTCGTGACCAAATAAATGCTTGTCCCGAGTTGTATGGCATCGCCGTTGCTTGCTGTTCCTTCTGGCGCAAGCAAAAGCAAAGCGAGGTCTTTGCTAATTTGATTCCTCGGAGCGTGTCAAACGTCTCGCTGACAACCGAACTGCGAACTATAGCCCCCTCTCCTCTCACTGTCTTGAAGCCTTGAATGACTTTAGAGAGTGTGGCTCCAAAGAAAACGCAGATCTGCAACGAGACTCTGTGGTCTTACATTCTTCCATGAATTGCTTAAAATACAATAAACGAGAAAGAAAGCAGTTTATTGAGACAGCTTTGATACGGTTGTGAAAATGAAGCGGAGATCACTTCAACCGCGGAAATACTTGGAGAACCTGAAAAATATGAGTATCGGCGAGTTTCTGGTGCCAACGGGAAGGCGGCGCCCTCGCCGTAGTAGACGAGATAGAGGCCGGTGCAGATGAGCGCTAGCACCATGAGGACCTGAAGCCATTCCGTTTTCATCGCCAGATGCATTTCCTCATCCCGAAGTAAAAACTGACCGAGCATAAGGTGAGGAAGTCGAGCAGACAACGACGCTGGCGCACCACCACCATCTCTTGTGGACGAACTGCAATGCTCCTTTTCGTTCGCACCTTATTGTTAGGCTTACATTGGATGAGGCCGCGCTCGTCAAGGCCCGGCAGTCGCCGTCCATTTGACTCTGCATTGTCACCAGCTTCCTACAGTAGGTTCTGCGAACCAGAGTGGAAGCCTCGATTAGCGTCGGAATCGACGGGAACGTGGAGCATGATGCGAGGACGCAGCGGGTCGAGTACCGGAGAAGGCCGGGAAGACGGCTGAGAACCGGCGAACGACGACGACCACTCACCACGTCCAGAAGCTGCGAAATGTTCCGACTCTGGCTTTTGCTGATTCAAAAGTGATAGAAGTGCTTTATTCGGAAGTGGCTCGTGTTGCTGCGGAGGAGTTCGCCGTCTGGACGACGCCCTTCTTCGGTGCGGCGTCGACGGTGAAGGCCGAGAGCGGGATCTCGTGGTCGAGCAGCGTCGCCTTCCACTTCTCGTCGAGATCATTCAAGTTGATGGGGTGCAGGTCGGGTCTGACAGCCGACGAGTAGAGGCGTCGTCGGTGGGTGACGACGATGGGAAGAAGGACGAGGAAGGGCAGCGCGAAGATGACCGCGAGTAGAAGCGCCATCAGCCACCAGGCGAGGAAGGTGGTGTCGTCGCCGACGGCGTAGCTCCACGCGCCGCCCATCGCCGTCACTCCGCGTTCTGCTTGAATTGAAAAAAAGAGCTTTATTCCGAGTACTGCATGCATCAATGCGAACAACCGCAATTCAAATAATTTCAAGAATCTATGCCAGACGTGCTAGATGAAGGGAACTGCTGGCTGAAACACGAGTCGTCGTCGCAGCAGAAAATTTGATCCAAAAGAAAAACCTAAAGCAATAAAGCCTTTTTTCCAGAAAAGAGCCTCTCACCCGTTTGCAGTTTGTTGAGTTTGTCATGGCATGATAGCGAGTGATGTTCGGTTGAGGATTCAACTGGCTGTACGGGTCCTAGGACTATAGTTCAAAGGGTTCACGCTCTCTTCTCACGAGTCTATGCATTCGCTTGCGAGAATGCCACGATTTCATTCGAGAAGACGCATTTGTCTTTCGATGATTTCTACTTTGTAAGGATTCGAAAGTATCCATGTAGCGAGGCCAAGGCACTTCATTCAGGGACTTCAAATCAAGCTCTTTCTGCAAACGAATTTCAAAGATATAACTAAA
>JAQIXL010001765.1:0-15949 GCA_034700245.1 Poikilolaimus oxycercus | reverse complement strand
AGAGCGATGGAACCCCTCTGTAACATCTTTGAAAGGCTTCGCTTCACTGAAAAGTGTAATGTGCGAATAAATATCAATATCAACATTTCATACGAAACTCAGAGACGCTTTTCCATTCATGCAGTCAATGAGTAAAGAGAGCGTTTATTGCAGGAGAGGGACTCGAAGCGGCGAGGCGAGGGCCGTCAGCCGCGGCGGTAGACGGCCGAGTGCTGGCCGAGCCGCGTGAAGACGGGCAGACGACGCGACGGAGGCGGAGGCGTCTCGAAGTGCGGCGGCGGACGCAGCGGCGGCCACGCGACCATCATGTCTGCTTCGGGTTACCTTCATCGTCGAGGCGGAGATCGTCGTGCGCTGGGCCTCGGGCATGAGGCATGCGGAACTTCGTTTGCTAACTTCCAAAAATTCATCGAAATTAATACTCGCGTTCCAAAGGTCGAGCTGCGATCTTTTCAGCAAGAAGAGCCCGATACGTGACTTTACTCAACCGGCGGTGGACGCCGACGCGGTGCTCGTTGTGGAGGAGACGCGCCTTCACGTCAGCAAGAGCCTTCTCGCCGCGCACTCTCCCTACTTCAAGACCCTTTTCTATTCCGACTTCAAGGAGGCAAAGCAGGAGGTTTGAGTTCTTAAACTTCTCTCAAGAATCCAGCAGGAGGTCACCCTGAAGGAAGTTCACTTGGACGGCTTCGTCGGCCTTCTTCAGCTCTTCTACTCCAATGATCAGATTATCAACAATTCGCTTTTGATCTGGCAAAATCTTTTTCTCATTGTCAGGAGGCAATGTGGAGACGCTGCTCGAGCTGTCGGATCGCTACGAGGTGCAGATGGCGACGAAGCAGTGCGAGCTCTGGCTGTGCATCGCGGCCCGCTTTGAGTCGACGGAGAAGGTCGTCCTCGCCGACAAGTTCAACCTCACTCGCCTCAAGGTTATCAAACCTTTTGGACAATAGAAAAGGGTTTTAGGTGGCGGCGACAGACGCGCTGACGAAGGAGAGCGTGAAGGATCTGCTGGACTTGAAAGAGGCCGACGACTTCTCGGCCGACACGCTGGCGCTCCTCGCCGATCGCGCCCTTCAGCTCAAGTAGAATAAACTTCGTCGAGTTTCGTTCACACAACAACAGAACAAGATATTTCCTAGGAGGTGACAAGAAGAAGCACAATCTCTTCGTCGTTGTCGCTAGCCTTTAACATGCTTTTTTCCCACAGTGGCTTCTGTATTCCCGTATCAGCGCTCGCATTGCGGAGTTGAGAACTGAAATTGAAAGTGCGCAAGTGGGCTCCCAATTTACTTTTTTGCTTTTTTTTTCTCCCAATTTTTTGCTCCCAATTTACTCCCGAAGACCAATAAAGACTCGGTTGACGACAGGAGTTTTCACAAAAGCATGGTTGCTATTCACTTTGTGCGCTACTCGGGCCCGTGGGATTTCAATGGCTTCGATTTGCACAAGGCGCGTTACTAAGTCTAACTTTTATGACATTTTCAGCATTCAGCGCGTCATGTAAACCCAATTGCGAGGAGCACACAAACCGCGATTCACTTTTGAATGTGTTTGTCTTAATTTGAACGAGAGCTAAAATTCTTGCCTTTGCGTTCAGCCTTCAGAGAGGTTTCTCTATCGGCGTTGCATCAACACCAAGTGACAAATGAGAAGCGCAGCGAAGAGACTCTCGGGCACCCCCATGACGGACCTTTTTCTCGCTGTTTCTTTATGGGACACCCCAGGTCCTTCACAGCGTCGTCGATAGGGTCAATCAGGCTACACCGTGCGAGGTGGTTCACACAAGAGACGCACTTGCTGTGACGCTTAGATGGGCTTTCCTTGAGCGTCCACGAAGAAGTTTTCAGTTCTTCATGGCAAACCCTATACCGATGCGGTCGGCTTTGCGTTAAAGCAGCGCTGGGTACTGAGGAAGAAGCCGGATTTAGTGGTGAAGAACACGTTCTGGTTGACTACTGCGGCCGCGTCTTCGTGTCTTTTTTTTTGCTTTGGCTTCAGGTTCAGCTACCGTAATGTGATCAATGGGGCAAACTTTTGCCCAAATGCCGTTTTATATTCAGGAGTTGTTTACAGCGCGTCGGTTCTTGTACGATACGATATGAAAGGAGGCGAGAGGAGAACAAAAGTATATGTAACGTCTCGACTTTTCAGACTCTTTTCACGCAGAGAAAAGCAGTGAAGAAAGAAAGCGACTCGTGTCGAAATTTCTAGACGGCGGGCTTGAATACAATAGACCGTGCTTGTCTCTCTAGATGCGTTTCACCCAGCCAGGACAGGAAACTGCCGGAATGAAACGCTTTATCGTGTACCAATTTTAAAAACTAAAGAATGGCGAAATTGTCTTCGGAGAAGTACGTTCTCGTTTTTCTCTTCTCTTCTCTTGATCACAGAAGTTGACAAAGAGAGACGGTCACACTCACCCCGGCGACGATCCACTTTCAGCGATTACTTGGTTTCGTCCCTTCTACACCCATTCCCTGCTTTGTTTCGAAAAAAAAAATTGTTAACTGAAAAGTATAAAGCTCTTTTTTACGATATCGATCTCTTCAGCCTACCACCACGTTTGCCTTGCGAAGAGAGGGCCGCTAAGTACAGCTCTATTCATGTTGTGCTATTCTAGGCAACGTCGATATTTTGTTACATACGAGCAAGAAATCGTCTAGAGCCATAAAAGCGATGGTAAAAATATGAAAATTCAGAAATGAAACGCGCCTTTTTGTTCTCGTTGCCCTAATTTTTCCTTCAGTGCTGAGCACGGGATGCGGTGGAACTCAACCCAAGCCAAGCACCGCTCTAAAGGTACTGGTAGTTTGGCCTTGATTTTTTTCTTGTTTATTTGTTTTTTCACTTGTTTGTTTGTCATGAAATTATTTATCACTCGAAGAAAACACTCGATTTCAGATAACGAATGGTGAGGACGCAGCAAACGGCGAACATCCGTGGATGGTTCGAGTTGGCGGCTGTATAGGCGCGCTCATCTCCGATCGTCACGTGCTTACCGCCGCGCACTGCAGTTACGCCGATCGGGTGTAGGCTATTAAAGGGAAGACTGTAAATCTTTATTTTGCAACGAAAGAAGAAAAAACGAGACCTCGTGCATCAATTATGGCCATGAAACTCCGACTCTACTTTGATCGAGGGTAAGCGATCAAGCGACTGCGAGAGTCTGAGGAGGCCACGATCAGGGCATGACGTGTCAGCAACTAGCGACTCCATACTTGTTGAGACCTTCCGACTAGCTAACGGGCGTCTTTGCCCTGGATATGGTACAGGTGTTAGTAGTCCAGTGCAGCGATATCTGTAATGAAAATGGCTTGAAACAACGAAATTCATTGGATTGCAAGATACAAACACATAGAAAAACGTAAGATTCGGAAACATTGAAAAATATTGAAGTAAACCTGGAAATGATCTTTGAGACACAGCCGTGTGAGACTCGCAATATTCTCGAGATAAAGCCGATCTTCATGCCGCTTTCGCTACACTTGATGATCAGCTCCCGTTCCTCCATCCCTAATGGTCTGCCAGGAAGATAATGTCGACCGAAAACATTCACCGGGATACGCCCTACAACATGTTGAGACATTAGCCTCGATGTTCACGGAAGCAATGCACGAGGCTGCCGGATTAGGCAACGATTACAAAGCAACGCCACCTTTCTTTTTGATGCATCGTCCGTCTAACTTTTGCGCGTCCGTCGTAGATGGTGTTTGCGAAGAAGACGGTGGAGCCGTTTTCATTGACCTCGATCTTCTTAGTGGAACAGCCACTGCCGGCTGCAAGAATGCACCGGGGCTGCTCGCCGTCGACGTGGGCTCAAGTTTCCTGAAGTAGTTCCAAAAAGGGAAACTCCAAAGCTCACGCGAAATTCAGCCATCGATAGAAGTCTGCTTCGAGAGTCTCAGGCGAGGTGTCGATAATGCAAGCGCAACGCGAAGGATCTCCACTACAGGTCGGTCTTTGATACTCTAATGGGAATGAAGCTGTAGCTCCGACTTCGCTCATCGCCGTCTTCAAACGTTGACGAAGACGCGCAACGTTTCTCCTCGTCAACGCTCCCCTTGAACGGGTCAAACAAGAATCACGGCTCGAAGGTTTTTTCTGTCTTCTTCAACTCCGTCTGCACACCCGCACCGTCTTCTACCCATGCCTTTTCCACCAGCCTAACGCTCACGATATGTGAAGATACCAGGGGAGTCTAAAACCAAAACAAGTCCTCCGAACTGGAATCGAATCCAGAACTAGAGCGTCAAAAACGCTTTGCAATACGGAAAGTTGACTTTAGTTGATGATATTTTAACAGGAGATAAGTTGAACGTTTTTGCGACGCAAGTTCCTCTTCATGTACATATCTCTCCTGGTCCACTGATGGTCGGTTGACGCCTAACCCGATGAGACTGGAGACGGTGGACCAGACGAAAAACGACGCGTGATTGACGTCTGACGATGGCGCCCGATATCCCTTCAAGGCGCTAGAGCTCATTGCGAAGGGAAGAACCGGCTAGCTCCTTTGTCCCAGTTCCCACATTTCGGCCGTGTGTAGTCGTCTCATCGTTGCATTTTTCTCTAGAATCATCGAATTTGTTTCTTCTGTTGTATGATCAGATGTGGTCCACCGTTGAATGAGAACTTTTTAACAACGCTTTTCCCTTTTGGACAAGGGAGATATTTACCAGTTACCAATACATATGCAAGGAACTTTGTTTTAACAGCTGCTGTTTTAGAAAGCTGCTGTTTTAACTAACCGTCAGCAGACAGAGCATCTGGTTGATGGGTCACCGCTAATTGCAAAGTTGAGAAACGGGGCGTCATCCCGAACTCGTCAGCCCCGCGTTTTCAGACCCGAACCCGTGAGCCCCGCGTTTTTCAACCCCGAAACTCAACCCTACTCACCACCTAATCGGCACCGCTCATATCCGTACGGTCAATGAATAAGCATCGAGAAGAGCGAAGTGATTTGAGGTGTCAACTTTATAAAAATTGTCAATGTTTGTTTAGGGAAGAAGGAATCTTTGATGTCTAATCTGGACTGAGCGATCTGGCTAGATGAACGCGGAAGTTTCGTGATTTTCCTTGTTTGTTTCTCCGCGAACCAACGCTTCCCCCGCGACGTCGTCCGCCGCGGCTGTCTTCGAATAATTCTGCGAACTAAAAGAGCGGGGCCCTTCACTACCGCCCGCTACAGCTCCTCTTCTTGCCGCCCCCCTCGTCAGGGTCCGTCCACAATACTTCACGGTAATACATCGAAACCTAGTTCATCTGGAGAAAGATTGTGAAGATCTAGCATAGACTTGATGTTTCTTGTGCAAATGCCGCTACTTATTGTCCGTGTTAGCGAGACCATCCCAATCGAAACAAACAAAAACATGCTTCCAAAACATTCAAAATGAGCCAAGAGTTCAATGAGAGCGAAGGTGAACATTGATCATACCATCAATCAAGCAACCTTCTTCCTTCTTCTAGCGTGAAACAGCCATATTTTTTGTCTCTGAAAGACCGAAGGAGAAGAATCCTAACAAGTAAGCATGCACAACAGCGATGACTGCCAGTTTAATGGCATCTGTAAAGAAAAACGTTCTGATTTCTTCATGCTTTGGCAAACGAGACCCATAAAAACTGAGCCGATTCGCTTGTGGCCCGCCATTTCTCGATGATTCTGGAGAGCGTGAGAAGGAAAGACGGAGCAGAAAGCCAGGCACGTTGTAGTGAGGAAGAATGATCCTCTTCGAGTTAAGCGATGCATCACAGAAAGCAACTAAAAGTCAAACAAAACAGTGACGTCGCAAGGACTCGTCCTTTGAAGTTTGGAGACGCCTTGCAATGGACAAACGGGGGAGATAAGAACGAGCACAGCTGGCGAGGCACGGCTATTGACTGCCGACGAGCCGCAGTTTCCTTGCAGTTTCCTACCTTTTACTTCAGTCGAATTGGCGTTTTGTCGCAATACGTGATGTTTGAGTGAACGCACTCTCTAAAGAACTCCGCAGTTTCATGTTTAGTATTTAGAAGTTCCTGGTTTGCACGTCCATTAATGTTCCCGTAGTCGATTTCAGGAAATGTTTTGAGTCAATGGCGATGCTATGTCGGAGGCCAGCGGTAGCAAGCGTAGTTCAAGAAGCAGCAGTCAACGTCCGCCTCCCAACGAGCGGATTTACCTTCAACTCTACGACTATGAGACAAAGGAGTTCTCCGGGTTCCTTTGTTCTCCTCTTCACTAACACTTGTTGCAGTCTAACCACTTATCACGGCTTGGTAAGAATCTACAACTCGAACACTTGGCCGTCGAGGATCTTCTGGTGCGTCGTCGTCCTCTCCTGTCTTTCGCTCTTCATGATTCATGTTTGGAATTTTCTTCTGAAGGAGAGAGGAAAGATTTTGCAGAGTGGTCTCATGCTCCAGAACTATCACTCAAAGCCGACGCTCACTCAAGTGAATGTTATTGTGCCGCACAACGGGCTCGACATGCCCGCCATCACCGTCTGCAACTACAATCCCGTCCTCATCAATAAGACGCGATGTGAGATCCTTTTCTTGGAACAAGTGACATTAATCTGTCAAAGGCTGACATGCGAAAGAAACTCTTACGCAGCGTTACCCAAGAGCAATGTATTTGCCAACTTCAGAAGTTACGAAAACGGTTAAGCTGTAAATTCAAAGGCTTGACCTGGCACGTGAATTGGAAGTTTGTATTTAGACCGAAACTTTGAACAAAAACTTTTCCATTAGCGTTTGAGCCTTATTGTTGCGCTAATCTGCAGAAACTGATACACTCGAATTGAAACAGCAAACTGACGAAAGAATTTCCGTTTTCTAGCATGGGCTAAGCAACTAATCAAAAGAGAAAATCTACATCCAAAAACCGAACGTGTTCGCAAAATTGTGGTTCTTTGCTGTTACTGCCAAATTAGAATACCCGAAACGGCTGACTAAACAGAAATTTTCAGTTTTCTACCCAACAATGCGAGCGTCGGTCCTCGAATACGTCCTCAAAGCTTATCTGGACGATGTAGACGATTCTCGAGAAGAGATCGAGTATCAACACGAACTCTACCTCAATTACACTTACGACTACGAACGAGAGACTGGGGAGGCCTTTGACCTCGTCGAATTCTTCAATCGAACCGGGTTTGTCGCCTTTGAAACCTAACTCCGCCTGGCTATTCAGAAGCAGCTGCGAAGACCTCGTCGTTGGCTGTTGGTGGTCGGGCGATTGGGTTGAGGACTGTTGCAAACTGTCCGAACCCCTCATCACCGACATGGGAAAGTGAGTTTTGAGGGAGAGACGAGGGTTCTTCAGATGCTTTCGCTTTTCAAATCGTGAGAAGAAGCGCAAGCAGTGGTTCAGCGGGAGCACTTTCGGCTGGCAAATGCTCCTCAACACCCGGAATGAGCAGCGACCAGGTGAATTTTTCTTCTTGCGCCGACTGGCTTCGCTGTTTCACATGGTTTTATTAACACCACGATGATTACTCTGTCACTAGTTCCGTAAGAAAGTGTTCTAAAGAAAGCACTTCAGATCAATTGCCCGACGAGTTTGCGGACATCGGCATCAAGATGCTCGTCCATGAAGAGCGCGTTTTCCCCCTTCTTCGGTCTGCCTTGTCCTCCTTTCTCTCAGAAAGACAACTCTTCAGATCGAATGGTGTCAGCGTTCCACCGGGCACTTCCATTTATGCGGCTCTTGATGTTCGAAATGTAAGTAGACCTTTTGCTATAGAGACGCCTTCAGATTTCGCTTTTGCCTCGAATGGATTGGGGAATGTGCCAGCCGAACTGGGACCCGCTTCTCCATCAAGATATCCTTGTTCCCTTTGAGGTTGACTTTGTCTCAAGCTTTACTGTTGTTGAAAGTACACGGCAAGTCACTGTGAGGTCAACTGTCTCATGCAACGACGGCGTGCACGGTGTGGATGCGCCCCTCTGGTAAGGTTGAAACCAGGTGGCGATATGTTTCAGGTGGCCCGACTCGCCGACGGAGTCCCGGCGTGCACTCCGCTTCAGCTCTTCAATTGCTCAAAGAACACGAACGATGGCAAGTTGCCTTTACTTCTTGATGTTGTTGCTTACCACTTTGTTTACCTGTTTAGAACTCGGGGTCTGCTCGTGTGACGTGGAGTGCCATCGGATTGAATACGACATTCAGGTGATCGGTCCTTCTTGCATTGAAGAGTTTTTTTTGCCCTGTGAGTTTTAAACGCGTAAAGACCGTTCAAGCTATCTTAATGATGTGATGAAACGGTGAACTTCCAGATGAGCTACACGAATCTGGTGGCGAACAACGAGTTGCATAAGCGATTCGCTCTCGATAATGACAAGGACTACATCAAGTAAGTTGTCGGTTTCGTGAAGTCTGCTAATAAAGAACGACGTCGGTCTTGCATTGCGTGCCTTCTTCGGAGACAAAAAAACTATCCATCACCAAAATGCTTTCAGGAACAACTTCGCCATGGTGAACGTCTTCATGCGTGAGATCTCCTACGAGGAGCACATCCAACAGAAACAGATGCAGACGGCCGACTTGCTCAGTGAGTCCTTTTTCATTCCTTCAAACCTTGAGGTCTTCCTTTGTAAGCAAATTCCTGCTCTCATAAAATCTAATCGATTCAAACTGAAACCGTTTCTTTGCAGGCAACATCGCCGGCTCAATGGGTAACTCTCTCATATTGAGAATGCCTTTTGAAGGTTTGTTTCTCGGAATGTCAACCGTCACCCTCCTCGAGATCTTCATTTTTCTCTTCAAGGTAGGCTATCTACTCATGGAAAGATCTTCTTCTCTTCTTAGTCCGTTTGGGGCACGGTGAACACCGAGCGTCAACAGCAATTCCACGAGGCGATGCTTGCCGAGGAGGAGGCCGACCAGCAAGACATCATGGTTCTCGAGGAGGAGGTGAGCTTTTTGTTTCACTCAATTCTTTTAAGGAAGTTGATGACAGCGGAGTTGAGGCCCCCGATGCCATTTCGAGACGCGATCGTCGTTCTTCCACGCAGAAAGTCGTTGTTCGGCACATTCACATCGACCGAAGAGGGTACGGTAACTTCTAACAAAGCGATTTCATCGTGGGACCCTTTCAGATCAGACAGATCCTTCAGCATTCGAAGACCTTCTTCTAATGTGGCAGTCACTCCAACTCAGACACATGTCAACTATCGTCCACCTCACACGCCTTCACATCTTCTTTCTCCCTCTCCATTCTTCCAACCCCGGCATTCTGTTGGTTTCATCACGAACTCGGCCCAACTCAGTTTCAGCTGGCTCCATTAACTCCATTAAGTGGAGGTGGAGGCTTGTTCGATGTCCTTCAGCAGCCCGGTCCCTCAGCTCGTCGAATGTCAACAGCCTTGACCCGCCAGTCTTCAGTAGTCACACAAGCCCCGCAGCGATCAGAGACTCAATCTCTTTTCCATTCTGGAGGAGGCGGCGGAGGAGAGGCTCTTCATGTTCCTTTGTTAAGGCCACCTCCTAGACGAGCTTCAATGTCCGTGCCACGGCACACCGAGCTTCTTTGAGTGGTTGTCGGCATAATAAAGCCTCTTCGCGGTTTCACGTTTTCAAGTTTAATCGTGTTCATTTGCGTCAACAATATTTGGAGGAGATTACAATCGAAGAACGTTTCGCAACGGGTGACACATAGAGAGCGAGACTCTCGGACTAGAGACTAGTAGCAGAGCATCACCCACCCCTCGTCGAGCAGTTCCTCTGGCCTGAACAATCTCCACCGCGGCACACCGAGCTTCTCTGATTAGTTGCCGGCAGAATAAAGTTAAGATTTGTAAAATGCTTGGCATGGCTGCTCAATAAATGAATTCCGCATCACTTTTCTCCAGTCTTCCTCAGTCGCAGCGCCTTCAGCGGTCGTCTTCATCCATGGTTTCTCTTCCCTCTTCTGCCTCATCTCAAATCGGCAGAACTCCCGTGTGCTCTTCGTGGCCTCGCTGCTTCTCGTGCTCGTCGGCGTGGTGGCGGCGGTCTCCGTCTCCTCGAACTCGGACGAGGAGCTGCTCGAGGTGCCCTTCCTCAGCGACTTCGTCCGTCGCTTCAGCAATGGTTTTCACTGAAAAGAAGAGCAACAAGAGCTGGCAGAGGAGCTCCGCCTGCCGCGCCGACTCGTGAAGCGAGCGATCGAGTCGGACTCGGTCCTCGAGCGCTTCGCCGGGCGCGTCTTCGACTACTTCGGAAAGCCCATCAACGTGTTGGTCTTTGAAATGAGAAGGAAGGCGCAGGACCATCAAGCCCAGCAACGCGACGCTCAACAAGCTGAGCTTCTCCGTCGGCGCCCTCTGAGGGCTCGACCAACAGCCGAAGCACCTCAATTCTACCAATTCCGGCATAAAGAAATCATGCTTGTCTCGTTGTTCTGAAAGACGCTGTTGCTTCCTTTTCTAAACGCTTCTTGCCTCGCGTGGTTGCTCCTTTTCTCATCGCGGCTTTGGATAGGGCAGACCTTGATCATAATACGGGAAGCTTTCCAACGTATTCTCTCCTCTCCTCGCGTTATCAAACACTTTATTGCACTCTTCATAACCCCAGCAGCGACAGTCCGAGAGACTCCTCTGCGGGTCGTCAGCCTCAGGCATCTCAATAGCCTGGTGGGGTACGGGGCGTTGGGCAGTGAACGCAGTCTCCCGGAGGTCCCTGCGAGCCCTGAGGTCCGGGGCCACCGCTGTCTCCCTTGCGTCCCGAGCGTCCCTTGCGACCAGCCTGAAACGCATTGGTACTTGGTTTCAATACAAAATCAACTTACATCTCCAGTCTCTCCCTTGCCTCCGTTGATGACCTTTCCAGTCGGTCCCTTGAAGCCCTTCTCTCCCTTCTTGCCAGGCTCTCCCGTGGGTCCCTTCGGTCCAACAGGTCCAGCCACTTCGATGACGTTTCCGTTGACTCCGGGCTTTCCCTTGGGTCCAATAGGTCCGGGGACTCCTCCAGGTCCAGCGGCTCCAGCCATTCCAGGCTCTCCTGGCTTTCCATCGAGTCCGGCAAGTCCGGTCGGTCCACGAGGTCCGAGAGGTCCCTTCTCTCCGGGTGTTCCTGGTGCTCCAATGGGACCTTGAGGGCAGATGATGCAAGGCTCGTTGAGTTCCGGAGCAGGCTCGACAATTCCGTCCTTGCCGGGGTTGCCCTGAGCTCCCTGCTCTCCATCCACACCGTCCTTGCCGTCATCTCCAGGCTCTCCGGGAGGTCCAACTGGTCCCTGCTGGCAGGTGCAGCACTGCGGGGCGGGCTCGGGGTTCACGACCGGGCCATAGCCACCACCGCTTGGGGCGGGAGGATTGTAGGGGATGTTGCTGCCAGGCGAGTTGTAGTCTCCTCCGCCACCGCCTCCAGCTCCACCCTCAGGCACCCATTGACCGAAGAGCCAGCCACGCTTAGCACGTCCAGTGGCGGACTTGGAGTTGATCGCGTACATTTCCTGCCACATGTCGCGAGAGCGGAGCTGCGAAAGTTTTTAAAAAGAGGAAAGAAGGAAACCTTGCAGAAGTCGGTCTCGGCAACGACGGCGCTCTGAAGGTTCTGCACATACGAGTACAGCATGGGGAGAGTGATGATGGCCGCAACAACGGCTGCTGTCGAGACGGCAACGGCCGTGAAGGCCACCGTACGCATCTGGCTGGAAAATTCGCGTTGAGACCAAGTGAGGAGAACTTACCGATGATACTCGGTTTCCTGCTGCTTCTCCATGGCTCCGACAGAGGCGAGGAGTGGGCTGAAGGGCTGGATGGGAAGAATTTATAGGGGCTAGGTGAGGCGGCGTTTTGGAACGAGGAGTGCTCTCTCTCGAATCAAAAGGGAAACCCGGTTCATGCCAATCTTGCTTGTTTCTTCATTTTTCCTTTCTTGACAGGGGAGAGGGGAGAAAGGAAAAGACGGGTTGATAATCTTGTCAGGGAGGAGGCGAGAAAAGGGGAGAATTTGAAGGGGGCGACAGGGCGTCGGAAGAGAAGACAGGGGGGAGATGTCCGGTTATGAATGCGGATTCCATCGCCTTTCTCTTCTTTTCTCTCGCCTTCGACCCTATCCCGACGACTTTCCTCTCGTGTCCCCTCGTCTTCCAATGAAGGCGAGATTTGATGAGAAGGAGGAAGGGGATAAGCCCATCGCCCCCACTTCGTGAGAACAACAACTCAAACATCATGTTCACGGAAAGAAAGAAAGGATTTGGAAGTTTGAAACCAGGGCAGAACAAGTCGTGATCGCTTTCCAGTGAAGCTGCACAAGACACGATTTCAGCAAAACGGTGAAACTCCGGGAGCGTTTCACTCCATGTTTCTGAAGAGCTATAACTTACGACATCGAGGGACCAGTGAATTGAATGTTTCCGTTGCTCTATGAATTTCAGCTCGGTTCCGCGATCGCTATTGCTGACGACTTCACGAGCTTTTGTGAATTGAAAAAACCCAAACACGTGCCGTTACGCGTTTATTCCAATTTTGCTAGTGAGCCTTACAAGCCTTGTTAGTATAGAGCGTAACCCTCAACTTCGCACCACTCGAAGCTGCTGTAGTTCGCACGCCAGTTTCCAATTGCCAACAACTCTGAACGGAAAAGTTATTGGCTTAGAGAACAGAAGACTCACTCGTCTCTTGATTGGGGGGGGGGGCGGATAAAAAACATACCGAACATACCGAACATACCGAACATACCGAACATACCGAACATACCGAACATACCGAAAACGGATAAAAAACATACCGACATACCGAACATACCCGAGCATACCAGACATACCGAACATACCGAACATACCGGAACATACCGAACATACCAAAAACGGATAAAAAACATACCGACATACCGAACATACCGGAACATACCGACCATTCTCATGTCACTAAACGGAATTTCTTCATGCAATATTTCAGCATATTCTGCCGTCGGTGAGTGAGCGAGCCTCGATCTTCGCGCTGACGGAAAAAGGCATCACGGCTCCCATGAAAGCGTGGGGTGTTCCGCTATCAACAAATCGCGCGGAGTCTGCAAACGCTTGGGTGAAGGTCTGCTCTTTCACATTAATGCGCGCATTCAACAGCAACATTTTTCTTTCCATAGTATGCATTTCATTTTCATTTTTATTTTTCATTTCCAATTCGAGTGAAATTCTAGGAAGGCATGAAGAATTGGAATACGAAGAAGATAGACGCAGCCTTGCTACACGTCTACTTCTTAGTGTCGCATCTGATGATGGAACTCCGGCGAGGCTACTACGGCGTGAACTCGACAATAACTCTTCGTGACGAATTTCGCAAAACTCTGGAGAAGAAGTGAGAAACGCGTAGACCACATTTTGCTATATTTCAGGATTCCGAAGGAAATGGAGAACACAGAGCGCTCGAAGGAGGAAATCATCGCCATTCTTCATGAAGCCTATGACGCTGAAGTAATGTGCGAATGACACTAACAAAACGGCTTAGATTGCACGGAGGCAAAATCCCAAAAGGAGCAAACTAACGGAGGAGGAACGCTCCAGCCGAGATCTCATGGCTGACGAAATATGTGTCGACATCGGGCGCTACACATTTGTCCCGGTTTGTCGTCCACCTGTTGACACGTGCCAAGGAATTCGGCGTTTTTCTGCTGCGCGACTACAAAGGAAGCTATGTAGTTGTCAGTCTTGGCGGTACGGCCGGTGGCGAGAAACAAACCGATCAATGCACCTGTCTGCCGGGCATGACGGACTGTGCCCATGTAGAGGCCATTCGAAGAGTGTTGACCAACCCTGCACACAAACCTTCTCTTTCATCTTACAGTCTCACGAAGGTTCTGATTGAACCCGTCTGTTTTTATGTTTCATACATTTCAGCTAAGGCAAAGCATGCAAGATCCGGCAGATAGCAAGTTCGGAATGAAGCCGCCCCACAAGAGAATTACCGTGCCCAAACCGCTGAATGACGAAGAACAGGCGGCAGCGGCGAAGAAAGATGCTACAACGGAAAAAAAGTCGACGAAGAAGAGAAAGCAGACTGATCTGCTTAAAGAGTCAGCGGAGGAAGAGCTCGCCTTTCTTAACGTATCTATTTTTTTAACCTCGCAGCGTTAAAACTAATCATGTCAATGCTTAAAGCGACATTTACAGATGACCACCGCTCGAATGGCACGCGAGAGAGAAACTGAAGAAGAACGTCGAAGAAGGCGGGAGCTTGAACAATTTTATGACACCGTCGAAGGACAGGAGGCTGTCAGGAACTTTGGCGCATGCCTCGAGGTCACTCCTCCGCCAATTGCGACTGGCACACCTCTACTCGCGGAGTACCTGTCACGGACCAATTTTGCTTCGATTCATCGCACAGTTGTCAACATAGAGCAGCCCGAGACCCTTGACGCTCTACCGCCAAGTGTGACAATCTGCGTGATGAAGAACCATCAAAACGATTTTCTCATTGCGAAACGAGGAGAGACCAATAACGGCTCAGCAAACATCACTGTGTACACCATTAGATCTGTGAAGATGTCTGGACGCGGCTACTGCGCAGCAGGGCTGTGCGGGTAGTAAATTTCTCACAACCGAGTACCGAGTACCGAGCATTTTTCCAAGCTCAAATTTTCCGAGTACCGAGTACCGAGTAATATTGGTCCAAAATGACCGAGTATGCCGAGTACCGAGTACCGAGTAGCTCCGAGTAGTGAACTCAAAATGAGCGATTTTTGACAAAGACTTTTCGCTTTTAAATCTAGGACGCAAAATGTGTTTTGAACATTGAAATTGATGTCTGAAAGGAAAAAAAATGCTCTGAAATGAGATATTTCACGTTGAAAATTTGTTAAAAGCTTCTCTTCTAGCTTAACAACTACTCGGTCAAAATGGCTCTGAAAACCGAGTACCGAGTACCGAGTAATTTTAGCTCAAAACACCCGAGTATGCCGAGTATCGAGTACCGAGTACCGAGTACCCGCACAGCCCTGCTGCGCAGTTGGGAAGCTTTTTGACGATGGCTACAGTCGCTCTGTGACTGTCCGCTTTGAACGCTGTCAAAGAGCTTCAGGCATTGACAAGGACGACAAGACGGTCAGTGATTCTTCACTCTTTTCATGGGCAACATTCTCTTTCAAATTCGATTTCAGGAACAGCGATGTGTGCTATACGTTCATCTCCTGTGTCGCGGTCTAGCGAGTCTTCAGGAAATTCGGCTCAGCACCGATAAAATCGACTTTCAAATCACACATGATAGCACCACAGAGGACTTCGCTGGACGTGTAGATCTTCTTCTTCAAGGATGGCAGGTCGCTACAACAGTCCAGCGCCACCAAGATCAACCTGAACAAACAGTGTTCAGATACGTCTGCGTCTGCAGGTATGTCTTACATAAGCGCATTTTAACTCCGCCTAATAGACTTCCTTATGAGAAGACTTTTGTCTTTGGGTGGCGCACCTTCTGCTTATTTCAAGACAAGTCTGTCCTTATTTAGAATCAAACGCTTTCTAGGTTCCCACTGGCCGAGTGCTTATCGACTCTCGAGGCAGAGTCGATCTTTTCGGCTCAACCGATTCCTACTTCACGAACCGCGTCATCGAAAGACAGACGGGTGAGAAGGGCTGCTCGAATTTTGACTGCCAATCGAACCGAATAATTCTCAATGGAGTAGAAGTGTTCGTCTGCGAAATACCTGCCAATGAGTGAGCTGCACAAAACTGAATATTTTTACAGAGGAAGTGGCTCTGTCAAAACAAGGAGTCAATTCGTCTTGTCCGCTGCTCACAGAATTTCGGACTCGGGCGTTAACTCCAAGGTATGTCGCGACTGTGGATCGCCATGGAGGGTGGAATACGCAATGCCGCCATGGATGCTTGTTGTTTCGGCAACAAATCTTCTCATCTCGGAGTGCATCGACCTCCTTCCTGAGACCATCACACGAGGAGAGCAAACGTTCGTCAAAATTTCCATTCTCTAAAATTCCTTAGGTTCCACAAAAAAGGAGTGCAGTGCAACGACGTTGCCGAAGGACGGGCTCGTC
>JAQIXL010001764.1:0-15953 GCA_034700245.1 Poikilolaimus oxycercus | reverse complement strand
AAAAACATTTTTTCGCGCGAAACTGAGTATGCCACGTGATTCTACGTGCAAAACTACCCCTAGGGCGATATAAAACACAAAAAAGTAAAATTCGCTGTGCCAGACCATTTTTCACTCTCTCAGTCAGTACGTTTTAACAATAACAAACATAGTGCAGAGCGGTTGATTGAAAGTGGGGCAGGACACCTGGCGATTTCAGCATATATCTATGTGCCTTTATGGCAAAGAAATCCACATTCCTGTGCATTAAGATTGACAAAGATGTTAGAAATACCGAATTTTAAGACTTATATTAGATTTTTTTTTGAAATTCCGACTAAATAGAGTTTTATCGGCTTCGCTTCCCCATCTCAAATTACACCGAAGTTTATAGGCCGAAGGCATCGCGCATTGATTGAAAAAAAGAGCCATAAAAATTGAAAATTTTAAATGGAAGTCAGCGTAGTGCGCCTGAACAAACTTTTCCCACTTTACGGTCGAGCCTGTTTTACGCTGGAGGTGCTTTGCGTCTCACCAAAATAGAAAATAAGCTTTGCTCGAAAAAAACATTTTCGAATTCTCTCTTGCCAACCGTTTTGTAAAAGTGCACCATGTTATTTAGCAAAGACGCACTGGAAAAAACGAAATTGTCGGTATTCCGCATCTGGTCCTTTTATCATAATAGTTTCCAGTTGAACGCTAAGAACAAGCGCCTTTGGATCACTGAATAGTAGAAACGGATTTCGCGGAGCATGTTTTCTAAGAAACTGATTATGCACAAAATATTGGAAGTTCAGAACATACTTGGAAAATCGCTGAAAAGTCGCTGGGAGCGGTAGAATCAAAGACTGCGTTTCGCCAGTAAAAATGCACTCCGTCAACACCAAGACGAATAGTTTCGCTGTACAAAATATCGGCGAGATCCTTGCAGAAAGCTTCCTTTCTAACCAACTTGTCGATAATCGCTTCACTAGCGATCGCTAGTCTTCCATTCGAAACAAGACCATATTTTTCGACTCCGTACAGTATCTTCAGGGCAGGATCTTTTAAGCGCAAGGCGTTTATCGTCTCAGCAAGGAGACGACGCTCTATATCAAACACTAAAGCATTTCTGAAAATTTGAGGGAGTGTAATATTCATAACCTTACAAGTTCAAATTTCCTGTGAGAGTGCAAGAACGGATAGCAAAATGCGTGCAATCACCTGGGATATAATTATCTACCGCAATCTTGAGCTTCTCGGTGTTCATTAGCGAAGCGTAGTTTAAGTCACAGAAGCGGACATAACCTTTAAATTGAGAGTCTATAACGGGATTATTTGAAGAAGTTTACATTGGATTTACCTTCTGCGCTTAGATCTTCATAGCTATCTTCAGCGTTGACAAATCCAGGAAGAAGAAGCAGCAAGAATAGTTCAAATTGACGCATATTGGACGCCAGCATAAGCGGTAATCGATAATGGAGATAATCCCATGAAGGAGGCTCTTCAGCCCCTGAAGAGCAAGGAATTATCGGATTCTCCTTAAAAACGCACCAATGAAATCGCGTCCTGCAAAACTTTGCAACTCAACCGAGTAACAAAAGAGTGCTAAAATAGTGGGTTGAGCATGAAATTGTGACGAAATTCGTAAAGTAAATGCAGACAAATATCACCCAAGCATTCGTGATTCACTCTTCAGGTGAACGCTCGCGACGAGAGCGGCAAAATGGTCCAGGACAGAGAAAGAGTGTAACACCGCTGCTTAGTTGAATCATCAAGAGTTAGCGGCACGGCATTTATTTCCTGATGCAACATTTGCCGCACTCACGAATGCCTATTCCTAACACACTGCCTAAGTTCGCCCGAGATAATGCACTAATCAGAAGCGCTTTCAGCCATCTCCAGTCTGAAAATGTCCCGTTTCGTTGTGGAACACTAGCTGGTATCGCATCTGTCTGAGCTCCTAGAAATTCTGTCTGCCGTCATAATTTTCTGTCTGGCAATTAATGCCATTTCGCGACACCACGCAAAAAATTGCCGCGTCGCGCTGCCTCATTTAGGGCCCTGGATTTGAAAAAGGTTTTCAGAAATGTTAGGTACCAGCGAGATTTTCGAAACGCTCTTAATAACTCTTTCTAGCACTTCTATTCAATTGTCTCTCTGCGGGATGTAAGTGCACAACTTCATTCTTATCTTACAATTAATTCTTGCAGCCCAATTTGCATGCGAATCTTTCGCCGACGTAGCACCGATGAAATATCCTCTTTTCCATTCATTTCTGGTTTTCTCATGGTAAACCTCGCGCGTCGCGGCGTGCGCGCGCGCGCTTCAGCGCGACAAGAAGTGGCGCGCGTATTGCGCTGTCGACAAATAATTCGGTTTTCAGGTTTCTGCTTGTTTAGTGATGTTTTCTCTTAGAAGTCAGCTGTTTTTGGTATCATTCGACTGCTCGTAACGCAAGGAAGCGTTCGCTATGCGGGAATAGCGGTCGAAACACATAAAAAGCGAAAAAGAACCGCAAAGTAGGCTCCTACAGTAGTTTTCCAAATTGGTCTAACTGAGGCCCAAGCGAATCGTGGTGGGACCCAAATCACGTTTGAAGCTTTTAGCGCCAATCTTCTTTCGCCGGTTTACCCTTTTTGCCTCTTTTTTCGAATTTTGCTTTGTTCTACAAACTTGTTCAGCTCGAAATTCTGAACAAGGTAGTGAAGAAAGCTCAACGACAATTTTCTTAGCGTAGTGTCCCTTTAACAGAGAGGATAGTGTGGCCCTAGTGGACTACAACCAGCATTCTTGTGAAGAGCAGATAGTGAAACATAAAAGTACTTGCCTATGTCAGGGGGAAGAAAATAACTATTATTGCGAAAGGCGACTTAGAATTAGATTTACGCCTGAAAAGTTTCCTATCTAATCGATGTGCTTACGTTAGTGGGGCTTATTGCTAGATCCTCTATTAGAGCTTGAAAAATGTTAATATGAGCAACTGGCCCGCGATCGAAGAAGATTTGCACACGAAGACGTTTGCCCGATTGTCCAGAGCACGTTGCCGATAGCACGCGTTCCTCTTGATCTCGAAACCATCCAGAGCGTCTTTCATCGACGATCGAAGTTCGGTCGCAAAGTCGAAGTAGTGGAGTGAGTTCGTTGTCGGAAAACGGCTTGCCGTGTAGAAATGGAATTCGTGCTTCAAGCAGATTCTCTCGGAGACCGCCTTGCCATTGCGAAACGAGGCCGACGATGCCGGGCAAAGTGATCTCCCCAGCGCGTGCTAGCTTCAAAACTTTCAAGCTTCGCATTTGCAACAAGGTTTCGTTACCAATGGGAGGTGCATTGGCGTACAGAGTAGTCAATCGATGAGCTGCATTGCTTGCCCAAAACTCGGAGGAAAGATACAGTTCATCGGCTTTAATGACTCTCAGTTGGGTAGACTTTCTGAGCTGGTCTTCCCAAATCCAATGTCTCCAGAATCCGTAAAAATGCCACTCACTGACTTCAGTTATGGCTTGAGTTATCTTCGAGTTATGGCTTCAGTTATGGCTTGAGTTATCTTCGTGAATGTTCAAGGAACGAAAAGAGACGGGTCACGAAACTGTGTAAAGCTTCGTCTTATAGCCAGCCGACGCGCATTCAGCTGCTGAGACAAGATTACGCAACGCTACGGATACACATATCCGTAACGATAAATCATCGTGGAAAACGGTGCTCATCAGCTAGAGGCAGCCTTTTTATTCAAAGAGAAAGGAGAAACATGAGACTTGATTCAGGGCTTATCGCTCCCTCCCCTCCCCCTCCCCCCCTCTCACGACTGCTTCATCGAGAAGGTTTCACATCACTGACTCTTGACTCGCTCTAAAATCATGCTTCACGATCTTACTCACGAGTCGGACATCTTTTTCGCCGTATTCCAGTACCTCGAGCCTCGCTCTTTGGCTCGACTTCTTCGTGCTTCACGTCAAATCAACCAATTCATTACCGAAAATCAACGGAAAATTCGTTCTTTCATAACCGCCTTCTTTCGAATCGATGTTTTCAACTTCAAAAGAGCTATTCATATCAACTGCGCGGCTTACGATCCCAAGCAAATCGTTTTCGAAATCGACCTTCTGGACACTAATGTTAAACCTGCTTGTGAGGGAATTGAGGAGGTCGCCGACGGAATCTATCGCCTACAGAACAACAATAAAGTTTGCATTCATACTAAAGAGCGAGTGAAGTTACCCCTGGCCCTCAAAGTTATCGAGACCAAGTTTCTCTACGGATTTCAGTTTCACTCGTTAATCGTCGAATTGAACAAAGAGCTGTTCGAGTGTTTCGAAACATTCCTTGAGTATTTGGCCGAAGAAGAAAGAATCGTCGAAAAACTTACAATTAATGGATTTTGTCCAACGGAACAGAAGCTCAGCTCACTGGTGGAATCTCTAACCGTGAAGGACCTCAGTCTACAAGGCCTAGAAGAATTCCCCTTTTGCCTGACTGGAGAATCTGACGAAGATGTCAACAAATATCTCGAGGAACGAAGGCGACTAAAAGAAAGCAACAAATTGTCCTGCGATTTCTTCAAACGACTCAAAAACCTGCGCGCATTCTCGGGTGGCGAGACCGATTGTGACATCGAGGACGCAGAGTTGCAGCATTTTGATTCGTTTTTGATCTCCGGTGACGCATCACAGATCACTTTCAATGGCCTCTACAACTGGATTAAATGCCGACTAGAAAGTGGGCTTGCCGGCTGTCAATTCAGCGCGAAAGGCATCTCTTTCATAGATAAAATGAGGAACCAGCTAAAGCAAGATCTTCCCAATTTATATTGCTCAAAGAACGGCGAAGATTTTTATCATCGCCATTCATCGGGCCGCTGGCTGCAAGTTTCGCTATTTTATGATCAAACTTCTATCACCATTCATCCAGCCTACACGGAACATTTAAAATTGAACCCCAATGAGGGTCTGCGCGTCACGTTGAAGATTCCCTTCGAAGGAGCACATTTTGTGACTCTGTATAACGGCAAGAGTGGAGAGAGTGATCTCTTCGAAATCACCAACAAGATTCCTAGAAACGCTCTGGTTACAGTCGTTGATTCATTAGCCGACAACGTTTTTATCTACGAGACGGGCCTCCGGAATTATGTCATTTATGTCGATGTAGAAGAATTGGATAGAAGCAACATAATCAAAGCTCTCAAGGCATTTGGACCGAGGATTAAGGAGGAGAACTTCGTTAGCGCAACATGTCTTGGAGAGCCAGAAGACGTTTCTCTCGAGAATTTGCTCGCTATTCGTCAAGCTTTTAGACCAACTTTTAAGATCAAAACTCTGCGTGGAAAGAGTGAAATGTCAGTAGAGCTTTTGTCAAAAGTGATTCAATCTTACAGCATCAAATGCTTTTCAACAGAGTGCCATATTCCTCTGTCAACAGCATTCTTTAAGCACACGCCCACTCTCAAGTCTTTAACCCTGCACAAACCGAGTCTTGAAAGTGGAAAACTTGAAATTACGGATCACATTCTTCAAAACTTGCATCATGTCCTTGCGCCTCATGCTGAGACAAATGTAACGCTAAACGGACTCAGAGCCTGGTTCATGACTCGATTAAATGCGGACGTTGATGAAGACTGTTATTTTGAGATCAAATTTCGTGCTCCTTCGGAATGCGTCGAGAACACGGATTGTTTTTTCAATAAACTCGTTCAGGGCTTGGATGGAACTCGCGGGAAATACCGCAACAATTGCTACAAATTTCGGTCGCAGGACAGAACGAAGAACGCGCTCCAAGTGCAGCTATTCACTGGAAATCCACAATCCATTGAGTTGCGGATCTGTCGTAACATTTGATGACTTTTAATTTTCGCCGAATAAAATTATCTTTTCTGCTATTATGTCCAAGTGCCACACGCCGAGACTATGGTAACAGTGAATGGACTCACAGCCTGGTTCATGGCTAGACTAATGACGGACTTGGATCAAGATTGCCAACATGTGCTTCGTTTTTGTGGGCCGTCTGAACACGCAAAAAATGCGAAGACGTTTTTTGACGAACTCTTTCAGGACATGGATGGAACTCGCGAGGACTTCCATTTTGCTTACCGTTTTCGGTCGAATCAAAACACGAAGAACGGAGTAGCAGCCCAGCTCATCATTAGAGACATGCGCTTGTTTTTAGGAGTATTTTAATGTTTGATGGCTTTGTTTCCCGCGAATAAAATTGCACTTAAAATTTTGCTCATAAACACCAGAAACAGAAAAATTTATTCAAAAGCAAAGGAAAGCAAACAACGTGATTCAGGGCTTATCACTCGCTCTGCTCCGTGAGAAGGTCTCGCCGCGGCGGCCCCAGCATCACTTTCGAGCCATGCTTTCCCATCTAGTTCACGAGCCTGACCTCTTTTTCGCCGTCTCCCAGTACCTCGAGCCTCGCTCCTTAGCGCGACTCCTTCGAACTTCTCGTCAAATTAACCAATTCATTAAAGAAAATCAACGGAAAATTCGCTCTCTGATACGCGTTCGCTTTCGAATTGATGTTCTCGACTTCAAGGGTGCTTTTCACATCAACTCCCGTTTAAAAGACAAACTACCAATAATTATCTTTGAAGTCGCTCTTCTGGATACTAACGCTATTCCTGTGAAGACGGAAGAGATAGCCGACGGAGTCTATCGTCTGGAGAGCAACAACAACAACGTTTCCATTCGATTTGTAGATAGAAAGAATTTGTCGAACGTCCTCAAAGTTATCGAGACGCAGTTTCTACACGGATTTCCATTCCACACGCTTCACGTTACGTTGGACAAAGAGTTGTTCGAGGATTGCGAAACGTTCTTTGAGTATTTAGTCGAAGAAGGACGGAATGTAAAAAAGCTTTTAATTTCCGGCTTTCGTCCAACGGAGGAGAAGCTCAGCGCTCTTGTGGAAGCGCTGAATGTGAGGGACCTCTGCCTGCGAAACCCACATCGCCGTATGGCTGGACAGCCTCCCGAAGTCATCAACGCATATTTGGAGGAACGAAGGCGCCAAAAAGAAACCAACAAGCTGTCGCGTAATTTCTTCTATCGTCTAAAAAATCTGCGTGACACTTCGGCCGACGACATCGATTGCGACATCGAGGACACTGATTTGCAGCACTTTGATTCATTTTACACTCTCGGCGACATGCCGCGAATCACTTTCAATGGCCTCTACAACTGGTTAAAGTGCCGACTGGAAGATGAACGTGCAAGCGAATTTCAGTTTCAGAATTTAAGAGACTGTAATTTCAGTGCGAAAAATGTTCTCTTTGCTGACAAAATAATGAGCCAACTAAAGCAAGATTTACCAAATTTTTATTCCACAGAGAGCGGTGCTTATTATCGTCTCGAATCTGGTCGCTGGTTGAGCATCTCAGTTTCTTCTGACAGAACTTTTATCACCATCCTTCCGTCCCATGCTGAATATCTTAGGATTGTTAGGACAAACTCCGATAAGGGCAGCAGCGCCACGCTGAAGATTCCTTTCGGAGGATCACACACAGTAGAGCTGAACGGCTTCAGTAATCAGGTTTTCGAAATCACGAACAAGCTGCCGATAAACGCTGTAGTGACACTCGTTGATGAGCTGTCCCACAACGTTTTTATCTATGAAACGGGCTATCGGCATTATGCTATTTACATTGACGCAGAGGAACTGGATACGGGCCGCATCATTGAAGCACTCAAGGCATTTGGATCGACAGTAAAGGAGCAATATTACCGTAGGGTAATATGCCTCGGGGAACCAGAAGACGTTTCTCTCAAGAATTTGCTGGCTATACGTCAAGCCTTTGGACCAAATTGCAGTATCAACACTCTATGTGGAAGGACTGAAGTGCC
Source organism: Poikilolaimus oxycercus (assembly GCA_034700245.1). Taxonomy (NCBI): domain Eukaryota; kingdom Metazoa; phylum Nematoda; class Chromadorea; order Rhabditida; family Rhabditidae; genus Poikilolaimus; species Poikilolaimus oxycercus. The sequence continues at coordinate 8,157 of JAQIXL010001764.1, read as the reverse complement.
AGAAGAGCTGTTGTCAACGGTGATTCAATCTTACCGTATCGAATGCTTTTCAGTAGACAACCACATTCGCCTATCAAACAAGTTCTTTGAGCAAACTCCAACACTAAGAGTTTTAGCCATGCGCGACCTGGGCCGTGGAGGCGCGAAACTCGGAATTACAGACAAGATCCTTCAGCGCATGCAATGTGTCAGAGCGCCATTTGCCGAGACTGACGTAACGTTAACCGGACTCAGAGACTGGCTGTCGGCTCGACTAACCACAGACAACGTTGAAGACAGTCGATATCATATTGCGTTCTGTGCTCCGTCTGAGTGTACAAAAAATACGGCAACATTCTTTGAGGAACTCGTCCAGGGCTTGGATGGAACTCGCGAGGAGAACCACAACGTTTGCTACACTTTTCACTGTCAGGGCAAAACGGAGAAGACGCTCCAAGTGCAGCTCTTTACTAGCAGCTTGCTTATCGATATACGCCTTTTCTAACTTTTGGCAACTTTCAGGCGCTGTGAAATTTATGGCTTTCTGACTTCCTCAGACTTCAGTATAAAGTTTTTGTGACTGGATGCGTGGATTGCTGTAAACGGGCAGAAGGAAACTTTTCTATGCCTTCATGATCTCAAAACTTTTGGTACACTTCAAAAGCTTCCTTCAATTTGCAAATACTTTAGAATTTTCTCTTATTGTTGTTTCTCTTATTGTTGACATTCCTCTGTCAACAAAGTTCTTTGAACAAACGCCCACTCTCTGGTCTTTAACCCTTCAGAAGCCGAGATTTGAAGTATAAAACTTGGAATAACGGACGCGATCCTTCAGAACCTAAATTATGTCGTTGCGCCGCACGGAAGAACTGATGTGACGCTGACTGGACTCAGAGCCTGGTTCACGGCTCGGCTGAACGCAGATCTGGATGAAGATGACCAATATCAACTCGAGTTTTGTGCTCCGTCCGAATGCGCAGAGAATGTGGCGAAGTTTTTTGATGAACTCGTTCAGGGCTTGGATGGGACTCACGAGGGTTATCACAACTTTTCTTATAAATTTAAGTCACGGGGCAACACGAAGAATGGGCTTGAAGTGCAGCTTTTCACCATAAGCCAACTTATTGAGTTGTGTGTTTTTCGTAACGTTTGATTGCTTTCAATAAATAGCGAATAAATTTTCAATTCATCTTATCGGTAAGGAGCCCACTTCGAGAAAGCCTTATTTTCTTTAAATTTGGTTGTTTTGATAATGTCTTCCAATTGATTGAACTTTACATTTTTTGATACCGATGCTTTCTTGAGAGCGAGTGAAGTCTATCGAAGCGGGAAACAGTTGCCAATGAATCATTATGCCACGTTTGCCACGTTCGTTAGTTTTTTTCTTAATCTGCATTAAGACGTGCGTGGAAAGTCGCTTTGAGCTTATAGTTTCACGTCAGCTTGATAAGACACCAGACTCCTGCTAGCTATTCGCCGTCGAGCGAGGCAACGGCTTCTCCTGTTGTTTGCTCTCGCACAGAAATTTCTGTGCTTATTTAACTTTAGGCATTGTCTTCATAGAATGCAGCTCCTCAAACATGCTGGCAAGTGAAATTATTTCGTCTAATTCAGCCGCATTTAAAGTGTTGCTAGCGGTGTGGAGTCTGTTTCAAGTTTCTGAGCCCTTTATTGTCCTGACGTGTCTACCAAATAACCCAGGCATCTATCATTTTATGGTGAGTTCGACACGTGGCGCCACAAAGTTTGATTCGGGGCAACGAGACCGTGATTCTGCGAAGTTTCGACTATCCCAAGACAATTCTCATCGACTACTTGTTTCCTGGATGCGATTACACTTTTTATGTGTGTTAATAATAACGATCTTCCAAGTGAAAAGAGTTTTTAGGCTTCAAGCGTTTCACAAGTCCTCGACATCGCCGTTGTAAACGGAAGATATGACGGAAACGTATACTTCAATGATAAGGAGTTTGTCACTAGATGCTGGCGAGCAAACGGTTTAGGCTTAACGTAGATCATCCGTCGGGTCAGCTGTCCATACAAACATCGAAGAAGTATTCAACATTCCTCAATTTTAGCGAAATTCATTATAACACCTCGAGGACTGACCCGAGCTACTTCGAAATCTTTATCACTCCTAGGGGTAAATCGAGGATACTGGTTTCCTCATTGACTCTTTAGATCGTTCTTCGAGTCCGCCATGTTCCCATCTCTCGAACTCTCCAATTGATTTGACTAGCTTACTAGACGATTCAGAGCAGGAGCTGATTCTACGGAACTTGTGGACAAACTACAGCCGGCAATCTTTCAAAAGTGTGTTTTAACCACAAATTATTGCAGAAAGGGCGAAGTGTGCAGATGGACCTTCACTGGGAAACCGTCAAAAACGATCAAAGTGAAAGATCGCTGAAGTTTTGTATGTGAATAGAGCTTTAGGTGTATTTGCTCTCTGTATATCCAGAGCACGCCGCGTCAGTAGTGGTCGCCGGTGGAAATCAAACCTGGAACTCCACATGCGATACCATACGCCAAACACTTTATTTTTCGGAGGAGGATGTTACGGTATTTATTGCTTTTCTTGACGGAATTAAATCCACAATTCAGATAATTTTCACAGTGGGTATATATCCCGTGCCCGGCAATTTAACACTTCGCGTCAGCATTTTCGACACACCCTCAGGTCGCGATTACGTGGGAATTCGGAATCTTATATTTAGAAACATCAACCATCAAGGATTGCTTCACCGACGGACCATACATCATGAGCACCAACCCATTAACGTTCCAAATCGGTTCAGTTGAGGCGCCATATGAAAACTTCGCTGTTAGACTTCAGTATTTTGAACTTTTCCGTGACATCTTAGGACTGCCACTGGCTATTTGCGGCGCAGCCGGGCGATGCCGAACTGTTTGAAGCACATCTCGGTTTTCAATATCGCGACCTCGAATATAATGCAGATACTCTAACAATCTCCTTGAATAATAATAATTCGTAATGATTAAGCCCCGAATTTCATATTTCAGCGAGCTCGATTTCTTCGAATTCGGGCGCGTTGCTCCGCCCGGTACAAACCTTTCATTTCACTTCTCGTCCGACGGAAATGTTCGCGCTATTGGCTTGACGTTCGAGATTTGGCCTGCCTGTGAGTTCTGATGGTTATGCGAATTTCGTTTCGAAATCTAATTTTATTGACTTTCGAATTTTCGACTGCAACATTTAGCCCTTCTTTGCGGTACGAGCAACCACACAGTTTTGCCCGAATCTCAAGCTGACACCGCAACAAATGCACCGGGCGTGGTGCTCTACTCACCGGGCTATTTCAACGACTACGCAGACTTTGCCATCCAACTGTCGTGTGACTATCTGGTTTGTACGCCTTTCAGGTTTATATGAAGGCTTCATGCAGATAACATCACCAATGGGAGCGATGCGCGTGGAACTACTAGGGAACATGGTGCTGGCACCGGGCATGACGCTCATGATTCTGGATTTGGAGGGTAACTTGCTTTTCAAGTAAGTTTTGGTAATCACAAGGTTTTCGATCGTTTTAGTCTGACAGAATCACTTTATGCGTGGACTAACTCGAGTCTAATCATCAATCAAGCGGCAATTCAAGTGCAGTTCTTGTGAGACAACTTATGACAATGAAAAACGAGAGACGTTTCAGCTCCGGTGACGACGCAGGCCTAGATATGCAAGGCCGATATTGGTCTTTGCACTTCACCGCCGTCAAAGGTAGGCATTTTCGCGATTTGTCCACAATTTGCTTCTACTTAACTTTAGGACCGACGACAACTTCTACGGCCACACTAACTGAATCAACACCCTATGGAGAACGCACTGAGACGACAAGAACTGCGCCATCGTCAACTTTCAGTAGCAGAACGATCAATGCTGCAACGATCAAGACTACAACCGGCAGAAAAATCGGAACGTATTATTTTCTCCTAGCAGTTGTCTTCATTCTTTGCGTATACTTAATCTTGCGCGTAATATATTTTCTTCGAAACAATCGCGCACTATTTTCAAAAAAGTAAATCTGTGCTGTGACTATAAACGACTTTTACAGTTACTAGTATTTATCACGCTGAGCTTATGAAACAACCGTAGTCAAAAAGGGTTCTCATATTTTTTCAGAGAAAATTCAGACGCTAATCGGGCCAGCAGGTTGACCATTAAACGATCATTGACGACCTTGATCATTTGCTGGGCCAGTTCAAATCAAAAGAAAATTTTTGTTTATTCGCAAACGACATTGTCAGAAACGACTGCAACTACAGAGACGAGCCCGACCACTCATATTGAGTGTGGAATGGGAGTGGAGGAGTCGAAGTCGCGCTTGCCTCGGCCATAATAATAATTCGACGGATAGCCGTAGCCATAATTGCTGTAGCCGTAGTTGCTGTAGGGATAGCCGTAGCCATTGTTATAGCCATTGCCATAACCGTACTAAAATTTTTTTCGTTTTGATTTTTTGAGTGGCAACTCACGTATTGAGCGGCGCCCTCTTGGATGACTGCAACAACGACGACGAGAAGAACGATGGCGAAGCTGAAGAAGTTCGTCAGATTCCACAACTTTCACAAGAACTTACAAGGTGGAGAAGGACATGCTGATGATGTGAAGGAAAGAGTGTAGGCGCCGCTGCTTGACTTAATGGTCTCTCCAAACGACGCTCGGTTTATATACTCTTCTTGGCGAACACGAGTTCATCCGCTTTGGCACTCTGTTTTGTCGAGAAAGAGTGGCGTGATGTTAAAAGTGACGGGAATTCTTTAGAAATTGCTTTGAAGGACTCGAAGTTAAGCCTATTTTGGCACACAAAAGCCAGCGATGCGAAACAATTCGCTAAACCTCGATGATCCGAAAACTTTCTCTTCCTGAAACGTCTACAGAGGCCAAATTCCATGCACTGCAAAGCATTGAAATGGAGAAGTTTGGTCTCGTGAACCTCGCAAGATTTTGGGAAACCCTTTCCCAATGTTAAGCTGCGCTTCTTCGGCCTGACAATGCTGACTTTATCATAGCGATAGCCTTTCTCTTTCTGATCTCTTTGCTACTTGCTTTTTCCTGCAACTATGAGAGTTTCTCGGGCGTAAAACTTCGACAACAAACAAGAGATTCTGATGATGTGAGACGGCTGATGAAATGATTGTTTATCGGGAGATCTTAAAGGAAACGTCACACATCGAGCATAAAAGCCGGGCACCGACAGGGAGAAATCAGTCTTCAGGTGTTGCCCGCCTCGATGATGCACCGTCTTCTAGGCTTCGTTGCCCTCTTCTCCCTTGCCTTTGCCTTCTATGACGTTCCCTACAAGGACATTTACGTGAAGGACCCGGAAGTGCAGAGGATCGTCTCCCTAGTCCGTCCTCAGCTCGAGAAACTCGCGCGTATTCCATCAGGGATCCCCGTCTTTGTCGTGGTCGTGAGGGCACAAGTCAAGCCGGTCTTCCACATTATCACCGGCGCCAACTATCTCATCGATGTAGTTGTCGGCAATCGCCGCTATACAAAACACTTCCGCGTGGACTACTTCCTGAACAGGTTCTTCCCTAACCGAAGTAGCTTGAACTCCATCACGAATATCCCTCAACCGTTCCTCCCACCGGCGTAATAAAAGATTTTATTGCAAGTCGTATGCATGTAGCTAGATGCAAAACAATTGATAGAGTCTCGTGTAATACAAGTCGAGAGCGAAGCTGAGTATGCGAAGATGTTCGGTGACTCGACTCATGCGCCTTTTGAAGCTTCTTTTTCCTTTTTAGCACTCCTTTTTGGTTTACCTCTTCAGTGTCAACAAGAAAACCTCGATGTTGACTTAGATTGCCGCGTATATTCTCCTTCGTCCTCATCGAATGAGAACCGTTATGTCTCAAGTGATCCAGCAGGGAGTCGCGTCGAAGGGAACGTTCTATTATCCACACCAATGGATGCTGTGGCTTCAAACTTCACCAAAGCAAACGGCAAGGGTTGCTGCACGCGGCGACAGAAGACCAGCCAGTTTGCTTTAACGGTTGGCCGGAAACGTCCTCATCGAATGGGAACCGTTATGTCTCAAGTGATCCAGCAGGGAGTCGCGTCGAAGGGAACGTTCTATTATCCACACCAATGGATACTGTGGCTTCAAACTTCACCAAAGCAAACGGCAAAGGTGGCTGCACGCGGCGACAGAAGACCAGCCAGTTTGCTTCATTGGTTGGCCAGAAACGTCCTCATATTAGAACAAAAGCACAGAAGCATGTTGAAGGTCACATATTCTTTCAGGCAACTTTCTCTCCCGTGCAGCTAACAAAGAAACCCTCTCCGACGTGAAAATCGACAACAAACAGCATGAGCCTTCGATGATGTGATGGCTGATGTAATTTGAAAGTCTCCCGGAGATTCTGAGGAAACGTGATGCTGCGGGCGTGACAACTTCTGGGACACCGACATGAGGAAATCAGTCGTCATGCCTTCAGAAAGGGCAACAGGGGGCGGAGGGCCTGTAAGGGGTGGGGGCGGGGTCAGAATCTGGTTTTAGACCGTACCAAGCGCTTGAAAATGTTTCAGGGGACATAGAGAAGGGGAGCGGGGGGGGGGGGGGGAATGGCGCACATTCCAAATTTAAAAAAATGGCGAGATTTACCAAATGGCGCTTATTGTCCGGTGCATATCCCAAATGGCCTCATCTAGCTACTTACAGTTGCCTTACATTGACACCCGCCGAAATGCTAGAGCGTCGTCGTTTGCTTCAGACATCATTGTAGTTTTTGGTTCTTTTGATTTTGATGTGCAAAGTGGTGAGCACAATTGTTTATTCTCCCTGTTAAACGTAAGACATTGATTGTAGGCAGAAAAGAGCTTCTACTCATGCAGAGTCGTCTAGTTGAACTGACTCTAGCCACTGCGGCAGTTGGACGTTTAACGACGACCATATCCATAAACATAACCGTTGCTGTACGGGTAGTACATAGCTGTATCCGTAGCCATTCCGATAATAGCCACTGTACTGTAATTTAAGACTTGCTGATTTTTGTGTCAACACTTACGTATTGGGCGGTACTCTCCTGGATAAGGATGATGAAGGCGACGAGAAGGATGAATGGGAGGCTGAAGCAATGTACTAGATTCAAGTCATGGAACTTACAAGGTCGAGAAGGTCATTTTGCTGAAAGACTGTAGATGCTGACTTGGTTCCATTCTTAGCGGCGTACAGGTTAAATACTCTTCTTTGTGAACACGAGTTCATCCGCTTTGGCCCTTGTTTTGCTGAGATGTGTACCCTCGATGATCCGAAAAGTTTCTGTTCCCCCATAGAAGCCAACTCCCGTGCTCTTCAAAGAATTGATGCAAAAAACTGGATTAGTGGTTGTCTTTAAAAGGAACTTCTCAATGAAATGCGCTTTTACAAGATGAAGCGCAAATCTGATGTAAGACATGGACAACAAACACGAACCTTCGATGATGTGATGGCTGATGAAATGCTTGTTTGTTGGGAGATCTTGAAGGAACCGTCATGCATCGAGCATAAAAGCCGGCCACCGACAAGAAGAAGTCAATTTTCTGGCGTTTCGACGATGCTCCGTCTTCTGGGCTTTGTGGCCCTCTTCTCCCTCGCCTCTGCCCTGGACACCCTGGACATTCCCGTGAACTCACCGGTAGTGAAGAGGATCGTTTCCCTGGTCCGTCCTGAACTCGAGAAACTCGAGCACGTTCGACCGGGGTTCCCCCTTCATATTCGAGTCCTGAGAGCACAATTCAAAGCCCACCCAATCAATGTCCCAGGAGCAAACTTCCTCATCGATATATCCGTCAGCCCGGGCAGATTGTTCGCATCACGCTATCGTGTGGACTACACAGTGAGCTACATTGACGAACGCGTAAACTCAATCAAGAGGCTGCCTGGACCACGACTGCCAATCAGTCCGTAATATTGTAGAATAAAAGATTTTATTGAGAGTCGTATGTATAGCTGGGAGATGACTACATATTGAGTGCGCTTGAAGCAAAACGCTTTCGCAGCGGAAGACTAGTCAAAGAACTAGCGAGACCTGGGAAAGGGCTGATTTGGGTGGACCAACAATATGCTGGCATCCCGGGAGTGTCCAAGACCAACCCGGGTTCCTTCCTTGGGCTTCTCAGTCATAGGCTGACATCCCGGGAGTGTCCAAGACCAACCCGGGTTCCTTCCTTGG
>JAQIXL010001763.1:0-15954 GCA_034700245.1 Poikilolaimus oxycercus | reverse complement strand
CCTTCTGCTTTTTTGGGTCCCCTGAAGGGAGACCCCTTCTGCCTTTTCAACTCTCGGCGACCCCGGTTTAACCACTGTTCGGCAGCATGACAGAACGAGATTTCCTCAACCCTTGTGGGATAAGAGAGAAAAGAAATGTCAACAATGGTGGCCTTGCCTTTCCCCGTCCACTTGAAGGCGCGCTCGAAAATTGTCTCATTGATAGGAATGCCTGAGACTTCATTAAGAATTCTATTTAAAAAACAATAGCCAACGGCTGCATAATGGAATGTAATTGTCTCGTTTGGTCCGCCCATTGCAATGAAGAGGCGATCGATTCTAAAAAAAAGACTGCGAATTCAGCGAGAAACTTACACTCGAGTTGTGTCCATGCAAACAATGGTTTCCGTAGTTTCAACTACTATTTCGTTCGCGGCCATTCCTCAAAACATTTTGTGAAGTATGTATGTCTGAATTACCGCAATCGTCCCTGTAATGAGTGGCAAGAAGCTGCTTGTCCAATCCGGCGTTAAATAAGAGATAATCACGCTCTGATAAAGCGTAAGATGATACGGCACAAATCGGCGATCGATGAAGCATCGCACTGAGATCTGTATGAATTGGATCGTGAAGGTCGACTTGGTACAGCGTCTTAAAAAAACTCAACTGCGCATAGATTACGCACCTTTCTTCTAAGAAAAGATAGCCTCACGTAGTCACTGTTAGGTCGTCCCTCATCAAGGCATTGAACATCCCACTGCCGTGGCCGTCCGCCAATATACAACTTGCCAACCAACGTACTACCTCGTTGCGCAATAAAGTAGGGCTAAATTTAAGCAGAAATTGATGAACAACAGAGGAAACAAAATGAAACGTACCCCACTGAAACCGGCTACCAAGCAAAACGCTGAATCGGTCTTTCTCACGACCAATACTGGAGATTGCATGTGCAGAAAACGGAACACACGGATCAGTAGAACTTCGGCGGAACGATCTGAGTGGATGAGCTTGTAGATAAAAGTTTGTCTTACTTGAGCGAATTTCGATGCTCCACTTCGCCGAGATGCCATTCTTTCCGAAGACTCGAATCATAAAACCCGCTCCCGCAGCTTCGATTGCAATATCTTCAATTCGTTTTCGATGAAAAATCTCAGGAGCCTCTTCGATGAAACAAACAAATCGCAGCATTGAAATCTGAAAGGTTTCGGTTTCAAGAGCAACGCACCTCATTACTCTCCGGTGGAGAAACGTTATTGAGCTGCAAAACTACAATGTCACCAGTTGCTGTACCCAAGATTATCGCGAATCCGTTCATTTTTCCCTGAAAATAAGCTAAATTAATGAAAGCCGCGAACATTTTGTCGTTCAAAAGGGGTGCCTGTGGCCGAACTGATTCGAATCGGTTCTCGTCTGTCGAGTTCTTTCTGAAGCTGTTCAATGCTGTATCTGCCGATTATCTCGAAGTGCTGATATGTTAGAAACTAAAAAACAGATCGAGAGAATTGATTTCTAACAATTTGTCCGCGGGCAATCATTACTAGCATTCCATCCAGGGGTGCGAGCGGATTTTTTATCGCTAAAATTTTTCGAAAATGAATTTCGCTTCCGAAGGTGAAGTAATTTGGGTCTGTAACACAAGAAAATCCAACGATTTCAAGAAAGTCTTACCTTTATTTTTCTGAGTGAATGATGCTCGAACAGTTCGATGCTGGAGTAAACAATGAATGTGTTTCGATCAAGAGCTAGCATTTGATTTAGTTTTGAGGTGCCTTTGGGAGCTTTCCAAAATTGCTCCGTTTGTTGCTTTGGTTTGAACTGATGCTTGTATACCCTACGAGACATTTTTCAAGCAAAAGAATACTTGCGTGTTGTTTCTGAGTATGTAGACGGAATCAGGACTGTCTCTGAGAAGGACAAAAGCGTCGACGTCTTTAATGCTTCGTACGACCTTAGTATCACCTCCAATCCATGTTTGTATTTGAGAAAAGTTGCCACTCGAGGTTCCCATAGCCTGTATATGTCATGAAACATATTAATCACTCACGATAAACTCTAGTGTTTTGCGGCGATAGCTCAGAAGAGATCGCAGTGGCCCATTCGAGGTGTCATATTTTGACAGAAGGGTCAATTTGTCTTCAAACGTGACTACCCACTGACATAACTCTCCTGTCGAAGTTCCAGTGAAGAACTCTCCGGCTGAAAAGCATTTTGCGAGCAGAAAATATTGACAAACCATAGTCTGGATGATGAGCGGCCGCTTCGCAAATCGAAATCGGCTCGCTTGAATGACCGAAGGCTTCATCAAGGCAACCGTCTAGGTCACCGCAATTGTCATTCCAAACGCGTACAGCTCGATCTTCACCTATCGAGTAAAATAAGGGCCCGACCCGACTAGTGCACAGACCCGTAACACGGCCCTACAAAAAAACCTACGTTGAAATTTCGAACGTACCTCATGGCCGACTAGCGTACTTGGGGAAACGAGACTACCCGTATCATTTTTATCGTCTATGTCGAATTTGAGAACAACAATTGTCCCTTTTGTTGTTCCAGCAATGTAGCGAAGCTGACGAGAATCACAAGAAGACGTTGACACCGGAATGCATTGCAACAATGCACTGGTGCTGCAACAGATATTGAAAAGTTTTGTAAATCTGCTTACATTACAACGTTTATCTTGGAGTGGGGGTTGATTTTCATCTTGCTTATTCGTCTTTGGATGGTCGGCTCAATCTCCCATTCTGAGAATTCAAAGTCTCCATTGACCATGGCTATGCAAAGCTGAAGTTTGAAAGTATGGAAGAAACGCGGTGGGGGCTTACTTTTATTGGGTTCCCTTTTCCCACTGTTAGGTCAAGAATTCGAGCATCAAAATAGAAAGCGCGTGACGCGCATAGCGTTCCGCCAATAAGAAGCTCATCCATTGGCACATATGTTAGTGCATTGCCGCCGGTAATCCAGCATCCTTCGATTCCAAATGAACCTAAAGTGTAAAACTAGCAAACCGCTTTTGATCTTACGTTCAAATGGATGAATTCCAGTGACGTGAAAGCCTTGGGAGTCGAAGACATTGGTTCGCACTAGCGTATAAGCCATTTGATTGAGATCTGCAGAAGTGTTGCATATTTCGACGAAGCTTCCATTTCCTAAGGAAAAGAACCAAAACCGTCAACCGTAGCGAAAGGAAACCTGATGCAAGGTATCGAACCGATTTATAGCTGAGGAGTCGAATGCAACATCGTGGTAGATGCGTCACCCAAGAATCGTTCATAACAGAACCGCCAAGGATCTAATGTAAAAAACTCCAGCGAAAAAGGTAATCGAAGTAGTTTTAATTTAAAAATTACTAGCAAGAGCGGGAAACACGTTGTGATGCAACTTTTAGCACTATTTGAAAATTTTCAATTCCGGTGCACCATGGTTCCTCTTTCATGGCGGCTTGAAGAGGTGTAGTTTGTAGTCTTCGCATCAAGCCACAATCGGATACGTATGGCGATGTGCACAAGCGACCGCGGGACTGTACCAATAAAACCTAGCAGCACATGAAAAGAAACTTAATTAATGCAGATCTTCTTGTTGACTGTTATGTAGAGAAACATTCATGCTTCTTCGCAAACATCTGCTCGCATCTTGGCTTCCATCTCCAATTCTTCCTGTTTGCGACTTTTTGACGCTGTATATGAGTAAGAAAATACCACGTTTACTTCATAAAGCATTATGGAAAACGTAAAGCAAATTCTCTTCAGAGCACCCTTGAATTAAAGCAAATGAAGTATTTGTTCGACTAATGGAAGATGTTTTTCATGCACTCCCCGGATTGCGTGTGATGAGCACAGAAGGTCGTCGTCTGGATTCCGTCACCGACGACAATGAAACGATTTCCGATGCGAGTCATTCGTCGTGGATTTGTAATTGAGAGCTTTCGAATTTCTCTGGCTCTCATATCCTGAGGGCTCTTGACTGCAATAACGACTGTAGCTAACGTCAAAATTATTCAGCATACCGCAAGATAAACAACAATCGACTAACGTTCCATCGGCTGCCAATGCCACTAACCCCGTCTCGTGTATAAATAAAATGTCTTGAAAAATGTTGAAACTTAGTGGATCCTTTCACAAACCTCTAATCAAAGAGTTTGATACCGATTCGGAGTGGATTACGATCTTTTCCAAGGATTGTAAAACTTCAAAAACATGCACAGAGCCTGACTCGGTCCCAAGTGCGACCACGTACTTGTCAGGATACGGTAGCACGTGCATTGCAGTAAGTGAACAATTGTCCACCTGCAAGAGTTTGACTGTGAAAACGAATTATAGCTCGCCTTCACAACACGCTTCGGTGTTTTCGAAAATCGTCGGCTCTTTGCTGTCCATTGAAAGAGACTTCCATCTGTTGCTGCAGCAAAAATGTCACGGGTTGATTTATTCCCAACTGCTCGAATCTGAAAATAATAGGCCGAACAGGTGTAGCAAACGTGTGTAAAGATTGTAGGAGTCTCAACGTTCAAAATCTCTTCTTGGTGAATTGTTCGGCTTGAAAGACTGAATGAAAGAATCCTAAAAAAAATCGAGTGTTCGTTGTTTTATGGTTCAATCGAACCTGACAGTTGCATCAGACAGACACGCGACTACTGTATGTTCCGATTTGCCGCAACTAGTAATTGCCCGATGCAGGAAGGAAATAGCAAACACATTTGCTTTCCCGCCGCCTTGCCAAGTGCACAGACGTTCAAATTTTGAGACTATCGTGATTCCTGAAATTAAATTAAGCAAGCCGGTAGAGGTTTGGAAACTTCGTTCAATGGCTGAATTTCGAATAATGATTGTCTCCATTGGCCCACCAGACGCGATGAACAAGTCGGTACCACTGAGGAAAAGAAGCATGACGGAACAAAAAGTTCTTACGCTTTAAGTGAATCGATGCACAAAATTGTCTCGACGGATCCAATTACATGTGTGTCTGCGACTGGAAAGCCTTGGACAAACAGCTTCTGACGCTAATAAATGCTTACTGCACTCCTTTTTGTACGAAGTAGCTAAAAGCTGTCGATCTAGTTCCGCGGTGATGAGAATGTAATTTTCGTCGGCAATCTCGAAGGACGAAACGTCTCGAATCTCGGAACGATGGAGGACGGCGCTCATTTCGCCGTGAAGCCGAAGATGAAGGTCGAGAATGAACAGCGTCTGCAGATTATTTGTTAACTGGCGAGAGTCCGTACGGTTCTTTGAAGATAAAAGAGCCTCGAGTAGTGGCTTTGAGAGAGACTCATAATATTCTGTCCCATGCATCGGAAATCCCACTGGCGATGCGGACCGCCGAAATCGATCTCATGAACTATAGCTTCACCTCTTTGGGCATAAAAACGTGTCTGAACAATGCAGTTGCTACGCCTGTCAATATATGACTTACACCACGAAATCCAAGTTCCAATGAGAGTCCGGGTTCGACGAGGCATGGCGATTTGATGCGCAACGTGCTTGCTACCGCAGCAGCCTGGCAATCCACTTCAAGACCTGCGCGACCGGCTGAAGTATTTGTTTTGAATGCCATTTGCTACGTACCATCTTGTAAGAATAGCTTAAACGACGCTGATCGAGAACAAGAACCATAGGCATCAATAATTATGCCGTTCAGACTTGACACCAAACCACTATATTCAATGTACAGGATTGGTTTCCGATGAAATATCTCGGCGGCGCCGGATAAGGAACAATTGAAAAATATTGTGTGTGCCTGCGAAAAAAAGAAATTTAAAAAGACTAAGTGGTCCTAACAAATGATCCATTGGACGGCGAAGCGGCGTGTAGAAACAGAATTTCTCCTGTGGTTGTACCAAAGAAGATTAGCCGTAACTCAGCATTTTCAGACTGCAAAACTTCTCATAAATCTGCTTAAAATAACTGGTTTTTGAAGAGCGAACATCATTGAAGTAAGGCTGAGAGAGTCCGTCCTTCCCAAAGCATTTTGAAGTCGCAGAATGCTGTACTCACCGATCACAATGAGTTCGCGCACGAGAAACACCTAGATACGATATTATTGAAAAGAGCAGGAGACGTACAATTCGGCCGTTGCTCATAATCACCGCGAGCAAGAATTCAAGGCGGCTGCTCGAATGTAGAATTTTCTTGATTTTTTGTTTTCCGCTGTTGAATTGATGAGCTCCTAAGCAGATGGACGTACATATTACTAAAAGACTTACTGGCCGCCTTTTTTTCAAGAGCAAAAATTTCTGTGCTTGAATGAACAACGAGTGTTTCGTTATCAACTGCTAGAAGTTTTTTAAGTTTCGACGTGCCGTCGGGTGCCGCCCAAAAGAGCTCGCTCTTAGCAGTCGGAAGCAGTTGGAGCTGGTAAATTCTACCGCCGTTACATTCGAAAAACGACTTACTGATTGTTTTTCAGGGTGTATAGCACATGAACGTCAGATTTAAAGGACCTTGCCGGGGAAATTTTCACCTTTGAGCTTTATACACCATTCAATAGAGCTCGTCGAGCTGATCAAAAAAGTCTTCTACACCCAGCGCCGGAAACGACTGCGAAGGGTCCAAAACGCCTAAAAGAAGCTCGAAATTTGAATTCCCGCCCCATATTGTCGGCGTCAGGATCGTGGCGGGATCCTACCGTACTTGTGCGAGCGTAAAACGCCGCGCGCTGAAGAAATGGCGCTGTCGCCTTTTCGATTGTTTGTTTGCCTTGCTTTCGTGTTTCATTTGATGACTGTGCCGCGTTTTCTAATAATATATTCAAGGCAAAATGTTTGCAGGATAGCTGGCACAGCTGGCCGACCGTGATCGTCATCAGACAAGAAGTGAAGAAAGGTTTTTTCACGCTTACTTTGAATGCTTCGCGTTTGCAGTTTGAAATGGCGTTCTGCTCAATCCGAGCGGCGTTTGCCGTCGTCGCTTTTTCCGTCGCGACGTCGTGGCTGTTTGGCCGTGCTCGCCTGCGAGGGGGCAGCGAGCCGGCGTCGTTCCCGGGTCTGTTTTGCCTCGTTTTGTTGATTTATTTGGCTTCCTATCGAACAGGTCGTATTTTTCTTATTGGTTTATTGTTTTGCAGGATTGCCTTATTCTTCGGGCGAAGGGGCCGGAAACTCTTCGGGCGAAGGGGCCGGAAACCTCAGCTCGCCAGACAGAAGCACATCTTCCGTCAGTGAACGCCGCCAGTGAAGAAATTGAACCGGTAATTGAAGTTGTTCGGTGTATTACGCCTTTGCAGGTTCACGAGCAGGCGAATGGATGTCCTCGCGTGTTGCTGCTGTCGTCACAGGCGATTCTTTCAACGTTTGAGCGATCGTCGACGCCATCGCAGTCGCCGTGCTCGTGTGCGAGGGGGTCACACGAGCCGGCGTAATTCCCGGGTCTGTTTTGATTCATTTTACTCTTGTGCAATCTCTTCTTTGGAACGTGGCTTGTTTCTTCTTATTTATCTGTTCGATTGTAGATCCGGATATCATCGTGAAGACTTGATGCAGCAGTTGTCTCGTTTCTTCGGTCGCGACCGATGAACACCGCTAGTGGCACCTGTAAAGAAGAAAGAAGAAGAAGAATCAGCTCCAATCCGAAGAGGTCCTTCTGCCAAGGACAGGGTGAGGATGATCGCCCCGGCTAGAAAGCCGGTGCGATCGTCGAATCAAACGGCTCTCTTTAGAGCCACAAACGTACGTCATCGTTGTGAATAAATTGTTAGTTGTTGCTTTTCAGTGAAAGGCGAGAAGGCGCAGTTTGTCCCATTTATGTCCCTATTGAAGTTTCGCATTTCTAAAACACCTTCAGATGCGTGGAAAACGCATGAAAGTGTGCGTGTATTGTGGTCGGCGTGTTGAAGAGCAGGAAACGGTGTCTTTCACGGACATTGATCGAAGGAGGACGAAATGGATGGACAGCTTGTCTGGTGGAGACGAGGACGTCCGAGGACACCTGTCAGAACGACTCCAGGAGACAGCTCGTCCGGCGATCTGCAAGACTCATTTTGCGGCAGAAAGCTTCTCGGTCAACGGACGTCTTTCGGTCGATGCAATTCCACGTCCAGATGTCGAGGGCGTCGTTCATGCTTCCGGTTCTGACTCGCTGTCGTCTGGTCGGCATGCAGTCGAAGACATCGACATGTTTTCTTCTCGGGCTTCACCTGCGCCTTCACTGAGATCTGTAAACACATTCCGTTTGTAAACATTTCTGAAAGGTGGTTGAGGAAGAAGATGAAGAGGATTACACGAGCGAGGAAGACCGCGATGACGACTTTGATCTTGATCGTGATCCGGATGACGACGAGGAAGAATGTGTGAACGACGACGTGCCTTCGGTTCAAGAAGCATCCAACTACTATCTGGTTGATTCAACGTGTCTTCTTTCTCTCTTCGAGATCTGCCAGAAGTGTGGCGCAAAGAATGACGTCAAGTTATTCCACATCGGCACTGCTGTCAGAATCACCGCTTCATGTTCGGCCTGCACGCACATCTTGAAATGGTCCAGTCAGCCAGTTGTGCAAACTCGAGCCGCTGGTGGTCTAGAGAAACTCCCTCGAGGCAATTTGGACATCGTGTCTTCTGCAGTGACAACTGGAGTCGGGTATAGAGTGGGTCTTTGGCCTCTTCTTTCTAAAACACCTTCAGCGATTGCGTGATCTCTCTGAGGTTCTCGGTCTGTCGATGCTCAAGTCAACTCAGTATCAGTTCATAAAGAGTAGATATGTGGACGCCGCCGTCAGTGCTATCTTTCATCAAAAGCAACAAGGGGTTATCGACTCCATTTGGCAGCAGCAACGCGAGGTAAGAGATCCCTTCAATTATACGTCTTTGTTTCAGGGAGAGGAAGTAGCTTTGCTTGGTGACGGCAGATACGATTCTCGAGGATATTCAGCCCAAATTTGCACATATCTTCTTCTCGAAGCCCGTACAGCCCGCATAGTGCATTTCTCTGTAACTCACAAGTCGGAAGTTGGTAAGAAGACCGTCTCTTATGATCTTCTAAGGTGGCGTTTCGCCAAGGATGGAGCTCGCAGGGCTGAAGAAGAGTCTCGACTTTTGTGATCGAAGCGGCTTCCGCCTCTCCTCTTTGACTACCGATCGTCATGGGGCGATCATCAAGTACATGCAGAATGCGAGGCCAGAGATACGGCATATGTTTGATCCCTGGCACTACATGAGAAATGTGCTCATGCAATTTCTCAACGTGAATTTACCTCTAACGTTCGACCAATCAAGATTTAGATCAAGGCGAAGTATTTGGAGCGCGCCAAAGCCTGGGGTCGAGATGTGGTGAATCACTTTTGGTGGACGATTGCTACAAGTGGAGGAGACGAGGCCCTCGCCCGAGACCGAATTCGTAGTATTGCTTATCATGTGGCTGGAATACACGAATGGGGAGAAGTAAGACATTGTTGCTTTCCACGTACTCTATTTTCAGGACGATCGCTTCGAATGTGTCTTTCAATGTTCCCACGAAGAAGAACGAGATGACCAAGACGTTGACTATGTGGAGGCTGGGTCGGCTCCACATCGGTTCATCGAACGCCTCGTCACCCGCGACGACATCCTCAATTCAGTTGGAAAATGTTCCCCATCCCTTCGAACAGCTGCCGTGGAATCCACAAATGCGCTTTGTGTCAAGGTCTACGCGTCTAAGGACGACTTTCTGTAAGCAAAACCCGACTCCCTTTTCGAACTGTTCAGAAATGTTCCGTCGTACAATGTGCGCATGATGTGTGCAACGATGCATGTGAACGGCCTCCGCGAGGCGCAAAGTCGTGGCGAGCGTCCCGTCGTCGGAAAGAAGCGAATCTTCAGCAAGACCCGCAAAGAGTTCACGACCAGGGACGTCCGCAAGCGAGTCCTTCCGACTTGGAGGCGCGACGTTCTTGAGAAGAGCCGTGAGATTCGCGAGCAAATGGCATCCCCACCTCCCCCGAAGGGCAGACGAAAGAAGGCCAGAAACCCCTTCCAAATCGACTTGGACGAAGACGAACTTGTCGATGAAGGAGAGGATGACATCGATGCGAACGCCGTCAACGATGATCTCGGAGATCTGATGGAGCGCGTCTTCGATAACGTCAGCGACGACGATGAAGAAGAAGAAGACCTGATCTAGCCACTGCAAGCCAAGATACAAATCATAGACTAAAAGACTTACCTTTTGCCTCTTCTTTCTTTTCTTCTTGTTGTTCTTGTTGACTCTTCTGTCCTCAGTCAATGAATTTCTTGCGCGCCTTGTCGTTTCCTCGAAAAGAAGCCTGAAATCATGGGGAAGGCACGGCTACAATAAACTTTTGTGTCGCAAAAACTAGGTATTCGATATTTTTGTCAAAAGAAACGCGACTTATCTCGCAGATATTGACGGCGCCGGGTGCGCCCGCTTCTCTCGGCTCGTCCATTGGCTGCTGAACGCCCCTGAAGAAGTTTCATTCACACATGGAAGCAACTATCAACGCGAGACAATTCACGAATCAATGAGCCCATCAAGAAAACCCGTATAGTTGTTGCGACTATCAGGGAAAGCATTTCGCACAGACGCTACGATGCAAGAGGGCAACTGAACACGTCTACGATGACAATGAGGACCGAACAGTAAGCCCGCCAGAAATCGATAGGACCCTAGTCGACGCTGCGCCGCTCGACGGTCATCATCATCAGACAATTCCACTTCAACGGCAAGAAGCTCGTCCTCGCGGGCGCGAGTCATAATAAAAGCGAGGAAAGAAGCGTCCGCAATCTGAACCCCTCAGAAACCAAAATATTCAACCTCTGGGCGAAGCACTTTAGCTTGAAAGAGTGGGTTCTCCGTGACGCAAGAATTCCCCGAGAGGTTGAAATGCCGAACAAATGCAGAGGCGCAGTGTTCTCCTAGCGGAGTAACGGGACGCACCGAGCGGATCGCCAAACAACATATGTTCCCATCTTCTCCACAAAGTCCGCAAGAACAAGCAATGGCCGAAAGATGCGCTGGAGACAAGGAAAAATAGGAAGAAAGCCCGCGGACTGAAGGGATACCCTGCTCTGAACGCTGCATACGCTCAGATCGTCGAGGTTCATACAAATGTGGCTCTGGTTCTGACATCTACAAGCGACTAGAATACAATGAGGAAGCACATTACAACATTCAAAACGCGAAGGATAAGAACTGACGAGAAATGAACAACAATTCGCTTTGACAAAAATGACGCGTGCGCGCGCGGCGTTTTACGCTCGCACAAGTACGGTAGGATCCCGCCACGATCCTGACGCCGACAATATGGGGCGGGAATTCAAATTTCGAGCTTCTTTTAGGCGTTTTGGACCCTTCGCAGTCGTTTCCGGCGCTGGGTGTAGAAGACTTTTTTGATCAGCTCGACGAGCTCTATTGAATGGTGTATAAAGCTCAAAGGTGAAAATTTCCCCGGCAAGGTCCTTTAAGGACAGCAAATGACTCCACGTTTCTTGAGCGCCGTGTTTTGATATGTTGCTTTTTGTCGCCGTCAAGCCAGACTTGCGTCTGCAGCAGATTTCCGCTGCTTGTTCCAAACACCTAAAGAACATTTTCACGAGGAGAATCATCGTTTGCTCACAAGAATGTCTACATCGAACCAGGGGATAATTTTCAAAGAGCGTAGCGGTCCATAGGATGTGTTGTAGCGAGTTAGTAGAGTCAGTCTGCCTTGGGGATCTACCGACCACTGGCAGAGTTCGCCATTTTGGGCACCCGTGAAAAACTCGCCTGAAAGGTTTTTGTTAGAATTTGAAAGGCGGTGACCTCCATCGCTCGGATGATGTGCAGCCTGACAGATTGATATGGGTTCACTAGAATGGGCAAAGACTTCGTCGCAAGCTTCCTCTGTTTCGAGCATCCATACTCGTACAGCACGGTCAGCGCCTATGGAATAAAACATTCGTTTCAGATTGCTTTCGCATAGACCCGTAATTCGACCCTGTCCAAGTGTTTTTTTCTTTCAAAAAGAGTTTTTACCTTGTGTCCGGCGTACACATCTCGGCAATTGTAAGCGCCCTCGTCATCATTCACTTCTGGTGTCCAGGCAAAGCTGACAATTTCCCCGGTGACAGTTCCCGCGACGTAAGTAAATATCTCCGTGGGAATCTGTGAACGGCCTCCAATGATCAATGCGACCGTTCTGTGATTGAGCTTATAAGGAGCAAATCAATCCTCACTTACGCAACGGTCTCCTTGATGAAAGGTTTGATGTTGACAATTGGATCGTCGACGCGATAAATGCCTTCGGGAGACGTATCCCAGTTTGAAATGTCTAGTCTTCCATCTGCCATCACAATTCTCAGCTGATTTGTAGGATGTTCAACAGAGGTGGAGAAATCCTTACAATATATCGATAAATACTCGACACTGATAGGATGGGTGAAGGTAAATAGAAAATACGCGAGGCGCAGAGTGTCCCACCACGAAAGAGCTCTTGAAACGTGACATAAGTAAGCGCGTTTGAGCCATAAATAAAACATCCATCTAAAATGCAATTTTGAAAAGTGTTTGAATCAAACAAACCACCGAAAACAAAAAGGCCAGTAACGTGAAATCCATCGTAATCGAAAATGTTTGTCCTTACTGGAAATCCGTTGGTTGGAAGGTTATTCATGTGCTGATACTCGGCAATCGCAAGTTCAACTGAGCTTCCATTACCTGCAACAAGAAGAGCCATCTGCAATGCGTCATAAAAACGAACCGGACAAGATGTAGCCATTCCAGACTTCAATGCAGCATCGTGGCAAATGCGTTATCCAAGAATCGTTCATGGCGGTTGGTCGAGATTTGAAAAGAGCTTACGAATTCCAAGCTGCCGCTATCCGAACTCTTCACGCTCGCCGCAATGCAACTTTGTCCTATACGATAGCTTCAAGTTCATAGACAACTTTTGAAGCAAAACAAGACTATTGGTTTTCTTAGCGGCGCAAGTCACATACAGGAAGTGAAGATGAGAGTGCCGCCACAGTGCGCTTCAAGAAATTTTTAAATTGGTACATTATCTCCATTGTCCTGACGAATTTAATCCAGTACTCCCTTTGGAAGCCGTTTTATTTATTTACCGCTCATAGAAGTCGAAACAGAATGTACAGTGAGATTTCAAGAAAGTGAGTTGTGAGGTATTGCACACTGGGATAAGGCGAGACGACTGCCGCAGAGTGACACGGGAAGAAAGGAAAGACAAGAAACGGCTTGATCAAAAAAAGGAATCAGCCAAATCAATTGAGCATAGCAATTCACACCGAATCATAAAGGTTTTTAGCACACTCGTCCGACTTCTCGTGATGACTGCAGAGAGTGGTCATTTCCATTCCATCGCCGACGACGATAAAACGGTTTCCAATGCGAGTCATTCGTCGTGGATTTGTTATCGAAAGCTTTCTTATCTCTCTTGGAGAGATCGCCATCGCCATATCATTGCGCGTTTTCTACAAAAGCTTTCTTTAAATAAGTTTTTATATCTTACGTCGAACTTGAAGGACGGAGTATTGCAGTCAACAAGATGCCCATCAGCTGTTAATGCTACAATTCCCGTTTCGGGAACGTATTCGATGTCTGAAACCAAGAAATTCTTCTGTTGACAGCTCGAACCTTTTACGGGCGACGTGTAGGCGGCAGTGGAGACGACGTCCACACTATCTCGATCAGGTAAGCAACGAACCGCATGAATGGATCCGGATTCACTGCCAATTGCGACCTTATAGCTTTGTTGATCGACACCTACAGACAAGGCTGTCAGACAGCAATTATCAATCTGAACATAAAAAGTACAATATATAGCAAGTTCTTCTCACCTTAATAATTCGCTTTGGCTGTTTTGTAAATCGTTTTGGTCTTGCCGTCCATTGGTAAATATTTCCATCTGTGGCCGTCGCAAAAATATCCCTCGTTGTGCGATTAGCGACGAGACGTGCTCTCGTGAGCACATTTGGCGGATCAGCTCGGAGAATTTCTTCTTGTCTCGGTTCACCGCTAAGATTCATAACGAGAAGGCTGAAACTTTTTTTTTTTAGAAAATCTTCATTTCTTCTTTTCCTACCGAACAGTTCCGTCATCTAGACACGCAACAAAGCTGATTTCGGAAATCGGCACCAAGGAGTTGTTAGGCGGCTGGCGCATGAACGAAACGTCCACAACTTTGGCCCTGTTGCCGCCGATCCATTTACCAAGTAGCGTGAAATAATGGGCAATTGTAGCTTCTAAACAAAAAAAGAGTTTTCTCTGGAGGCATTGACCAAACGCATAGGAGTCCATGTGTGGCGCAGAACGACGCATTCATTCGGTCCGCCCGTTGCGAGGTAAATGTGATCATGACTCAAAACTGCTTTTGATTGTTTTTTGTGATTTACATCTGCAGCAAATCTAGACAAGTAATTGTTTGTGTATTTTGCATGAAAGCTGGGCTATCGATAGGAAAACCTAGAACCCTTTCTTTCTCAATCATATGACGCTTGCCGGATTCGTTTTTGTAGTGGGCGATCATTAGTTTCGTGTCGAGACCCGCAGAAATGATGAGGTACCCGTCCATCGAAAGATCGCATACTGTGACAGCACAAATTGGTGCTTGATGAAAGACTTCGTCCAGTTGACCGTCTATGCGACGGTGGAGATCGGCAATGTGAAGACTCTATAAGGACTAGTTAAAAACAAAAAAAAAATTTTTCTTACCTTTTTGCGAAGGAAGAAAAGTCGTGCGTATCTGCTCTCGGTGTCCTCTTTGTCTTCCAAAATGCGATACGCCCATTGTCGACGTGGCCCTCCAATGTCTAGTTTGATGACGAGAGCGTTTTTTTCTTGAATAATAAAATGAGTCTGTGATATACTATCAAAAATGCAAGCTTATACACTTACTCCTGTAAAACCAACTTCAGTATCGTTCTTGACATCGAGTGGAGACCGTGTATGCGCAATCTTTGTGTGGCCAAAATATAAATGTTCAATGGCGAACGATGAGCGACCTACATAGAAAGGTTTCGGTATACTTCAGCTTCATACCTTTGAGCGTGCCGATGCTCCACATAGCAGCGTTACCGTTTCTGCCAAAGGCCCTAATGATGCATCCAGTTTCTCCGAAGCTTTCGAGAGCGATATTTACGATTGGTTTTCGACTAAAAACTTCCGGCGCATTGTCAACAGAGTGGACAAATCTAAGCGCCGGTGGCTGAAAATGTCTTATTGTTGGAATGAAAATAATGACCATAGAAACACACGTCATGTGGAAGTTGAGAATTAGTGCCGGACGGAATCGCTTGAAGAACAACAATTTCACCCTCTGTTGTGCCAAGTATCATGCAAAAGTGCAAGGTTTGTGTCTGAACGCAGGTTTTAACCAACTAGTGAGAGTGTTACCTTTAGATTCTGAAATCCGGCGCATACAGCTGCGCTGATGCTCACCGGTGTGCTTTTGTCAAGCACATCTTGTAAGCCTTGAACGTTGTACCGGGCAAGTATATCAAATGTGCGGCGAAAGGCAAACTATACATTTTCGGATAGATGTGAGAAACACTTGCCACAAGTCCACGAGTAGAAATTAGCAAGAGGATTCCCTCGAAGTTCCCGTATGTTGTGACGAAAAGCTTCCGGATATAATCGTTTTGTGGCAGAGAGAAGTTATCGGTTTCTAGAAATCTGGTCTTTAGCTGCTTCTTTGTAAACTTACTCCGATTGTCTTTGCTCTTGTTCAACTCGAAGAGTTCCACGTTGGAGTAGACGACAAAGGTCTCCCTGGTCAACGCAAGCATTCTTCTTAGATTCGATGTGCCTCTCGGTGCTCTCCAAAAGATTTCCTCTCTCGCATGAGGTAGCTGAACCTTGTAGACGCTAAATAAATTTCGGATCAGATTTTCAATTTCACAAACATGTTGTTTCGCAGAGTGAAAAGTGTATCTTCGTTGTGCTTAAGGACAGCAAAAGCGTCGACGTCTTTGATGACTTGCAGCCAGGGTTCTCCAAAACCGGTTCTTAACCCGGTTATTAACCGGTTTTTAACCTAACCTTAACCTAACCTGGGCCCTCT
>JAQIXL010001762.1:0-15955 GCA_034700245.1 Poikilolaimus oxycercus | reverse complement strand
AGCGGAAGTGCCCAAAAAGGGCGGAAGTCACGGAAGCGGAAGACGGAAGCGGAATTCCGCACAGCCCTGGTCGAAACGAGCACATTTGGGACCTAATGCAGCTGGTCTGCCGGAAATTCGAAATTTTTCCATCTTCGGGGCCATATAGATCAGATTCCAATATCCGTCTCACAAAGTCGTCGGCTCAGCATTCCCGTGCCGTATGGTTTATTAATTGTCTTCGCGTTGAAAGTAGGGCGTTACATGAAAAGCGAGGGTAATATTCATGAGCGCATGAGGTCGTCAAATGCACTGTCAGCTCAGCAGAACGCTTATCTTTCAGGTTAAACACACACATTGGCAATCGAACAATATGCTGTCAGTTCCTGTGCACTTCTGTGTCGTCGATAAATATTGCAACAGAAACAAATTTAATTATTAAATTTCACCAAAAGCTACCGAAACAAACAACCATGACACAGTAAACGAAGCTTGGAAGAGAAAGTGCGGAAACGAAAATATGTCAAGTCGCGCCACACATGATGCCTGAAATTTCATCGCCAGTCAAAAATATTTTCTCTTATTGTAGGCTTTTTCGAGTACTAGCTGATTCTCCGTTAGTCACAGTCTGCCTCTGAAAATTTTCTTCCGTGATTGGAAGAGGAGCAGCGATGAGCAAGTCCGTGGCTATTGTCGGTACAAGGGCCAGCTGTGTACTATACGCGAGCAGTGCGCTGGAATTAGGGAGACAGAATTTTTTGTAAAAACAGAGATCTCTATACATTTCGAGTCCGCTCCAGCCCCAGAAAAGATTCACAAACTCAAAAGGTAGGTAAAAAGCCTGCAAGAGCGTCAGAAGAGAGAGCAAGAGAATGAATTTCACTGGGCACGTTTCTTACCATATTTTGTTCATAGAGGCTTGTGTTTGGAATGCGCATAAACAAGATTGAAATTTCCGAATTGACTAAAAATAGGAAAGAAAACGATTATCGAGCCAATTATGCATTGGTGAATCGAAACGTCGCGCATCTCGAGACGGAATTTGTCGTTGGGGACATTTTTCACGTTCCAGCCCAACCAAGGCATTATCCCTTCGGGGTCGACAACTGGGAGCATATTCCATGCGAAGATAAATATACTTCCTAGAAAGGGTGCCCTCCTTGGAGGTGAATGGGCATGCACCTGAGCGCGAGCGGAAGCCTCGCTTCAAGCGAAATGCTTGAATATAGCGAGTACTTTGCCTTTGTTTGTCAAAAAAATAAATTCCGCTGAATTCCTCTCACCACTTTTACAGCACTCTAACAAAGCTTACGCCAGGATGATCTCCTTAGCCACAATAGGATCTCATCACTCCTTTTTGCACGTCTGCGACGAATGCCGTCGCTGACCGGTTCGCTCTCTTTATGTCAAGTATTTAAAGGTGCCCCCTCACGCCACAAGCAGTCATTTCCTGCTTTTCTCTTCGTTTCTCCTCTTTCTACGACCTATTCTAGGACATAAATTAAAATTTTGTCTCTAACTACCCTACTTATTCTCGCTTCGGCTGTTTTTACTTCTTCTGCTAGCGGTGCGTACGGAGGAGCCGCATCGGGATCATATGGCGGTCAGCCCTACGGCAGCATTCCTCCACCTCTCCCCGTGACGACAGGCAGCTATGGAATTCCTGGAGGTTTTGGAGGCTACGGCGCCAACGCCAACCTCGGCGGCATTGGCGGTCCGGGAAGTCTGGGTGGTTTCGGAGCCCCGATGGGACTATACCCGACTTCCCAGCCGCTCACCTCTGCTTATCAAGTCTACAGCTCTTCGCCTGGTTTATCTGGCTCGCCTTTCGGAGCGGGACCCGGATCACCACTGATTAATGGAGGACTTGCCAGCCCATTCAGTTTGGGATCTGCCGCTGACCTTGGAGGAGTTTCAAACGTCGGCTCATTTGGAAGCGGGCTTTACGATTCCGGAGTCTTTGGCAGCGCCCCCACCAGCGGTCTCTACGCTACGCCTTACAGCAATGGTGGCCTCTTCCCGGGAGGTGTGACTTCCTATGGTCCTAGACTTGGAGGACAGGGCAGCTTCCCTAGCTCCTTTGGTGGTGAGAGACAATTCTTTGACAGAGGCGATTCAGGCGTGCCGCCTCCTCTCTCTGCAGGAAGTCTCTTCGCTGCGCCTCTCGGTTCAACAAAGCAGCTCAAAGCAGCACGCAGCGAGAACAGTTCGGTCGCCAATAAGGAGACGAAACCTTGATAGGCGACAACATGCTGTGTTTGATTGTTTGTATTTACGCGCTTGGTAAAGTGTTTGAAACACAGCAAATAAAGTACCGAGTCGACCGAGTTGTACCCTTCACGTGAAGCACGTGGGTGGAAGGGAAAATTGACGCGGCAGTAGTCCTGCACCCATGCAGGGGCGACGCAACCGGCGGGTGCACGCAAGTGGAGGCAGTTTGGAAAGTGCATGCACCACTTCCAGAGACAAGTGTCCAGTCGCTATGAAATCTTTTTGGTCGTCACAGTGCAAAACGCATGTTTTGTGTTCTTGAACGGTTGAACGATACGTCTGAAAGATACACTAAGATAAACTGTTGCACTCCAGAAGAATAAAGAATGCAGAAGATTTCACGAATTTTCATTATCGAATAGTGCCCGATGACTGAAAAGCGATTTGAGTGAGCCGTTTTCATGCCGTGCCGTTTTCAAGAAAGGATTGTATTTTGGACAGAACTAAAGCCTCCACACGTTTGCTGGACCAAGGAAATTTACTCCGGATGCAAAGGCGGTCGTTCCGCGCACAGGTCGCGGAGATTCAAGCGCCCCATTTTTAACTCGCCGCCTTCTTCAACATCCCTCAGGACGCCTGCGTTCTGAAACGACTCTAAGAGTGTTTGCGTCAAATGCACATCATTTTTGCGCTGCTTCTGTTTGCATATGTCAATGTCAATGAAGTTTTGTCCTGCGCCGCCACTTCCACGACTACTACGCCCTCATGTGAGCCTTTCTCTAGGAGAGGCCAGAAACTCAATTTGCCTTATCAGCCACTTTATGTGATGAGTGCACGGCAAACGACATCACGTTCATCTTGACTGGACAGGGTGCGACCAACTTCAGTCCGCCGACCGGCACTCAGTCCACGAACGCTGCCGGCTGCAACCAGCTCACACTTACGTGCTTGCCCGGTCCAAACGGAGAGAGTACAATCGATGTGGGTTATGCTATGTTCTGCTTAATTTTTCTTGCTGAAAAACCCTTCTCCAATCACGGTAGTCGATGCGGTGTTTCCAGAACGGCTCAGATACAGGCACCGTCACGTTTTGCGAAACGTTTGGGACATGCGTGGTGATGTTGACGTGCAATGCGATGGGACAGTGGACCTTCACCGACAATGGCGTGACCATTGTCGTAACTCAGATTCGATGCGCCGCTCAATAACTGGGGCTCGTTTATTTACTGAATTTATTGTATGATAAACAGATCGACTTTGTGCGACTTTTGCACAAATAAACAAGCAGGATTATTAGTCGTGGCAGAATGCGGGGCTACTTGCTTTCAAGTTTCAGTAACGGAATGTCGCTGGTCGAAACCGGCATGGAAAGGCTCGAAGCACTCGACAACGGCGACGGCATCGAATCTGTGGCAATCCGTTCTAGCTTCCACTTCACATTATCGAATGCGACAGCGAAATTTTCTGGGAGCACAAGGCTTATTGGAATATGAGCGAGTTCGGCACATCTTTTCTGAAAAATCTTTTGTCGGCTTCTTGAAACTCCGAATTCGCACACCAAATGAATTTCCAAGCCGCCCAATTCGCCGCGTAGATTTTTCTGTAGCGCCGTGCTCAGCCGAAGGTGGAGATCCGCTCCTTTCTCCTCTTTGGAGGTCAAGTCGCCAGTGATGTGATCGATCGTGCCGGGAATTACCATGTGGACATTCATGGCCACAGTTATTTGGTCGAATCACCAAATCAGCACTTGACAATTGTTGCTTCTCTTGACGAGCGGACTCTTGCGGATCTACAATAGAATTGCAGGTTGCACACTAACACCAACTTTTCGCGACTTTTTAGACATTCAACAAAATGCGAGGTTAGTTAGGTCAAGGTGGTCTGGGAGGAAACAAAAGTGGTCATTGGCGCCTTCTGACTTGGACTCGTGGTGACGTTTCGCGAAATTTAATGAGTCTTCTCAGCCATGGAACACTGCGTTCAAGATGGAACATAACGTCATCTCTATTAGCCAACAAAAAATATTCATAGCATTCACTGAAAGGGCAAAGTGCGGTAGGGTCATTCTCCCACAGGCCTAATGAACGCACCGGACATGCACGCGGAGGTCGAGGCCAAAGGAGATCGGCCCCATGGGAGAAGACGTCTCTCTCGGGAGAGGTGCGCACGCAAACAAATTCTCTTCTCTGGATTTGGAATGTTTTTTCACAAATACTACGTAGACCCCAACTATTGTAGATATTTTGACTTGCGATAGGTGATGTCTTCGTCTTTCTTAGCCCTTTCTGGCATTCTCAACTGGGAAAGAGCCACTTTGCGCTTTGATGTTGCAGCCATGTCGTCACTGCAGAGGACCTTGATGGCGCCGATCTTTGTGGAGGGTGGGTGGCGCCATTGGTCACAAAAGGCTGTCTTTGCTGTTAAGGCGACCTCCCGCCGCGGCCGGAAGTCGGCGCAGATCTTCCTCCAGATAAAGACCAGGTGAGGGAATTCTGTATTTAATCAAAGATGCTTGATATGTGAAAAATTTTGGCGCACTCTATTGTTCGCGATCTCTTCCTTGTTGTACGCGCTTTATTACCATTTCCGTTGGCATCATTCTGAACGAGAGCATTTAAAAGGGGCTGTTAACTTAAGCGGTTTCCTCAGACGACGACGAAGATGAACCTCCACCGAAGCCTGCAGCACCGAAGGAAACGTCGCCGAAACCGCTCTGGCCGGCCTGACCTCCACCGAAACCTCCTTCTTGTCCACCACCGAAATTGCCAAAGCCTCCGCTGTTTCCGAAGCCTCCGCTTCCGCCTTGACCACTTCCACCGAACCCTCCCTTGCCACCCTTTCCTCCCGGACCACCAGCTCCTCCAGGTCCTGCTTGCTGCGAGAAAAGCACAACTCCGAGCAGCCTGGCAGTGGAGTTATCGAGCGAAGCAAAGACTGCTTGGATCTGAAATCAAGTCCTTCTCCTCTTCACTGCTTCAACTACCTGAGTAGCTGTTTGATTGAGCGTCAGTGCGGTATTGTTTTGAATGACGAAAATCTTCTGAAGAGCGGCCGGAAGCGCTGTCACGTTCTTGAGAAGATTCAACTGCTGAGCTTGAAGGATGGCGGTGAGATTCTCGAGGAACTCAGTGAATTCAGCCTAACATTTTGTCTTGCACAGAGAAATTGAGTCTAACCGAGACACTGTAGTTGGAGGCCCAGGCATCGAGAAGCGTGTAGATCTGAGCACGCGTCAGGTTGACGTTGGCCGGCGACTTGAGGACAGCGAAATAAGCCTGCACGGCTTCACTCGAGAGGTTTCCATTGAAGAGAAAGGGCGGGATTGGGCCAAAGAGTCCTTGAGAGAATCCACCTCCGCCACCGTTACCGGAACCGAATCCTCCACCAGCGCCACCCTGAAAGAACTTCATTTTCAAATCCGACTGCGCACCAAATTGAAATCGAAAAGTACCCCAACACCTTCAGAAACGAGGAAACCGACAAGTTTAAATTCCAAATGATCTCACCGCCACACTGGAATTCGTCGCGTTCGTCGACTCAACAACCGCGGCGTTGCTCGCCTTCACCTTGGCCTTGTTCTTCTTCTTCCCAGCCTCCACAGTGGCCAGCAGAAGCAGCACGGCAATACAGAGTTTCAACCACATCGTGGATACGACTAGCTGACAGAAAACCCGAACAGACTGAGGTTCTAACGACGGCCAGAGGCTTTTATGGCGCTGACGAGCTTGTTTCGGGCACTGCGTCCCCAGTTCTCGTTCATTCTGATTAGTGTGGATCTCGGTCAGAAACGGAAGGGCGAGGTGTCGAAGTGGTGAGTAAATCGAGGCTTTGTGTGTATCCGCAATGTGGAACACGACGAAGGAAATGAGGTAATAATCCCTCCAGCGTAAACCTTGAAAGAGAGAAATGGTGCTGATTGTCGCGCTTTGGTGTTTCGATGAGTGTCAACTTCCCTCATTATTTTCCCTCATTAAATTGCAGCTCGTGCAGTAAGCGTTGACATTCATGGAAGTCCAGAGAATAGAGAGCTGTTAGACTAAACGCCGGATGACTGACATTTTTCGTGATTTGATGAAACTTCTCCAAAAACGGATCCTTTATAAATGATCTACATTGCGAGCAGGCTGATCGTTTAGATTTTTTCCTGCTCGCAATGCTCCCCGTTGTATTTGTGCAATAGCAAAACTTCGAGCCTTTTTCATCCATAGCGCAGAGACCTTGCTTGTGGCAGAATGAATTGTCACAGAGCATCGACTCCCCAACTCGCTCTTCAACTCGAAACGCCCGACGATGCAAACACTGTTTGACATCTCGAACGGTGCAGTCGTAGACTCCGCGGTGTTTCTTGTGATTGTACTTGTTGATGGACAACTCGATGCTTGAGCTGACGAGGGCTTTCTCGATACTCAAACGGAACAGACCTGCCCGCAATGACTTGAACGTCGGGGAGCGAGTCGATATCCTCAGTCTTATCGTGGACGAAGGACACCGAGGCCGACGAGCCAACAATCACGCACGAAATGTCAGAGAAGAGCCCTCATCAACTGGGATTGGAAGCGCTTTGACTAAGGTCACTTCATCATCCGAACGAATAGGTTTCAAAACAACTGATCAACCTGCGGCAATGATATGTTCATAGGACGGCGACAAAGTCATGTTTTAGGTAAAGTGAAATTGACGGCCCGCCGACAACTTCGATACACTACATACATTGTACACTACACTGGCAAACGCCGGCGAGTCCTTTTATCGGCGATCGACCTGAGAGTGTTTTGGGTTGGCTTAATCGCCAACCACCTTGACCTCTCGCTCTAGACGCCATAGAGCCGCTGATTATGTTGAACCACAGCGTCTGTGTGAGCAGTGCGTTTATTTGAGATTTGCCGCAAAGTCGGTGTGAAATCCCGGCACTGGCACTGCCTCGGTGGTATTCCTTCTGACATGTCTAGCACACATCACGGACTATTTCTTTCCCTTTCCACCTCTAACGATGCGAGGCCAACTGCAAATAGACGCTCGAGCGACCTTTCACCCCTCTTTTTCATTTCGCTTACTTGTGGACCACCCCAGTGCGACCGTCCTCGTTTGTCCTCTTGGCTTGCTTTATGCCCAGTTCCCTCTCTCCTTCGCACTTTTCGATGGCGGCTTTTTTGATGGCTTTGAAAATAAGAGATCTTGATGCTTGTGACACTTGGCGCCTTAAAACAGATTGCTAAACTGCAAGAAAATCGCAAAGAGATGTCCTGTACACGCGAAATAGTCGTCTGGAAATGCTGATTGAGAAAAGCGCGGAAACAAGTTCCGCCACATTTTGGAGGTTGTGATGAGGTGCAATCTGCGGGAAATGGACACACAATGGAAACATAAGAAACTCTGTGGAGTGTTTTGGAAGGAAAAAAAGCAACACAAAACTCGGACTGAACTCGCTAAAAACACCTTGCGTGCATCGAAAATGACACCTCGCAATACGCGTCGCCCTTATGAAGATGCTTTTGGAACCATTGTTTTCCTCCGCATTACGAGGAAGGAAGTAAGGAAGGAAGTAAGGAAGAAATTGTCAGAAGTCAGTCACAGAGTCAGAGATCTGTGAAAAAAAAGCTTCTTGTCCGCCTTATTTCGTAGAAAAAGATTTTGACTCCGCTTGGTGTTTGGGTAAACATAAGAGAAGCGCACCCGTAGTCGAGTTCAATTCTCGTTTTAAATCTTGAGAACTAAAAGATTGCTCAAGTTTCAACACTGAGCCGTCAGTTAAGCCAGACACAGCTACTAAAAAAACCTTTTTGAGACGAGTAAGACCTAAAGTGTCGTGACATTCGACTTGTGAATCCGAGCAAGACGCTGTGCTTTCACTCCTAATGAACACTCAAGAGCAGCGTCAAGTGCTTGAGACGATATTTGGGTTCCTGGTTCGCCCTCCTGAATACACCGTAGTTTTGCAAAGATGCAACAGAAATGCAAAGCAAGAACAAACAAAGGACTTCTCGCCGAGTTCCTCTTCTCTTCCCTTTGCCGCAAATTGTTGGCTCACCTATCGGCTGGCTACTATTTCGACTCAAAGGTCGAGAACTGTTGATGCCTCTGCAAACGTTTCTCACGTTGAGAAGTTGATCTCACTATTGCTTTTGCAGAAGAAGAAGCAGGATCCATTACGAATTCTGCCTCGTTACGGAGAGTTGGACGCCTGATGAGTTGTGGCTCTTGAGAAATGCTTGACGCTCATTTTTCCTAAACTGCAGTTTATAAACTTTGTTTGCAAATTATTGATCGCGGAAAATAATGCGTAGCATATTGGTGCTATTGGGCTGGAGCTTTTTGCATTTTTATTTTCAATCTAACATAAGCCATTCCAGCTTACGCTTTTAACTTCAGAAGGGTGAAAAATAGCGTCGATCTAATTTGAGGGGAAAGAGAGAAGGACCTCTGTTTACGCTTCTTGCAGATGCAGATGCAAGGAGAAGGTTGGCGGGCAATCCTCACTTCCACAGATCCGCCTCCCTCACAGTTTACTCTCACGGGTGCGCCACGGGGTCAGAAAGTTTTATAAGGGCGGTCTGACCGGCAATACGAAGCGAGGCAAACCGGTGAAAGGCGGTGACGGCTCAAAGTTGAAAAATAACCTCGAGTGCGAGAACGGTAAGTTTGGTCGTTACGGCAATGATCTGTTCAGCGTCTTCCACTGAAGAGACACGAATGTTGTTCGTCTGCCCAGTTCATCCCAACGCATTGCCTGCTCAGGGCTATCGACCCGGTGAAACCATATGTTCAGAGTGCGGTCTAGTTCTCGGCAGTCGGTGAGTCTTGAAATGGTTTAGTGCAACGAAAACATCTGTAGCGTAGACTGGTGCTGGTCTTCTCACGTTCATTTCAGATTTGGGATTATCCGCGAAGCTTCACCCGTCTTCCACAGTGACTCCATAATGTCTGGTCCATCGCACTCAAACCAGCCGCAGAGCTTAGCACAACCGTCATCTAGCTTTCAGATGGCTGCCGAAGAAGACTCAGACGACTCGGATAATTGCCCAAGGTTTGAAGACTTCCCAATGAGGCTTTCAGCTTGAGTGACTCCCAGCGAACGCTCAAGAATTACAAAGACAACCAGATAAAACAGGCTCTCAAGGAGTTGGGCGAGATGTCTCAGCGCCTTCAGCTGCCTCGTTGCGTGCTGAATACCGCCGGTACGACTTTCCGCGAAATTGTCGAGAGCGATGCCCTTCTCGGCAAGTGCCACGATGCGCAAGTCGCCGCCTGCTTGTTTCTCGCCTGCACCAAAGAAAAGTTCCCTCGGACCTTCAAAGGTATCTACAAAGGGTCGGTAGTCTTTCATAAACTAATCAAATGCAGCGATTTCGGCGGTGTCCCACGTTTCCACTTGGCGCATCAGCCGTTGCTCGAAGCTTATTCGAAAGTCGCTCGAGTCTGATCTTGAGCCGATGACAAGTGAGGCCTTCATTGCCTTCGGCAGCAAACTTGGCCTGGGCTACTCAACCCAAGTGATTTTTGGAATCTTTTGAAGTTTGACATAAACTTCGCACAAAAGCCTTTCTGCTAACCGCAACTTCTTCAGATGGTTGCAGCACACATCGCCAAGAAGACCGCGGAGCTGGAAATCGTTCCAGGGTACGCATGACATTTTTCATCTTCAGCTTTAGACGTCGTTCATCTTCGATTGCAGCGGCAGCCATTTATATGGCGTCTCAAGCTTCGGTTGACAAAAGGTCGGCTCGAGGTCGGCAATGTTGAAACTTTAATCATTAGTACCATTTCAGAAGTCAGCAAGGTTGCGGGCGTGGCCGTGGCGACCGTTAAGCAAACTTACACTAACCTTTTACCATATGCCGCTGAACTCTTCCCCAATAATTTTTGCTTCGTTACTCCCGTATCACAGCTACCCCTCAACTAAACGACCTCAGCCCTTTTGTAGCTCCTTATGTGTGCGTAATCGATAAAGCTCTCGTGTAGCTTTCGTGACCAAGGCTCACTTCACTCTCAGTGCGGACATTAAGAGAGTGGGCGCTAGCATTTCGTGCCTTTTCGGGCTGCGGACCCGCCCTTTCAAATGCTAAATGAAACGTATAAAAGGACTGCGATAGACCAAAACAAGGCCAGAAAGCCATGAGGCTTTTTGCTGTTTTGGGTGTCCTGACGGCAGTTGGGTCCGCGGTGAGTGGCCATCGGTAATCAGAAAAAGAAGTCTCAAGTTCATTCCAGCATTGCATGTCGACACAATGCGACTCCTGCGCGTTCGCGTCCGACTTGATGGGCCAGATTGCGATTGGACCTCCTCGCCGTGCAATCTTTTCGCGAGGCATCGATCTACGACGACCTCCCCCTCTCGTTCCCCGCCTACACGCGGCAGAATTTCGACGTACGCTTTCACTTTTACTCACTGCCGTCACGCGAGTGTTTATGTATTTCGTAGTAATTTTGATTAAAAATTCTTCCTCTTGAAGGACTAGCGGACGACTGGCGTCTCGAGCGGCGGCGGCGACGTCGATGCTTTCTTCAACGGCGATATCGAAGCGAAGTGACGCTCAGATTCAAACGCCCCCATCTTCCTTCCTCGCTGCAATGCTTTCGACTGTCTCGTCGTTCTTGCAATCACTAATGGCATCTTGATTATCCTGTGACTAGTAATTCCGAAAGCCTTGTTTATCTTTTATGTCAGTGAAGTGATGACCTGAATATAGCTGCGGACGCAAACGAATACGGCCAATGAGACAGAGAACTTACAATAGTGATGGTCAAACTTAACCGCATACCCAATATTTTGTTGCTGACAATGAGCTACGAGAAGTTCGATCTCGCGTCCGAAACTCTCAAGGCTGAAGCGGTTGAAACCCTTGACCATTCTTTGAGTCTTCTGTAACTTGGCTAAGCTTCATTGTGAGGACCGAACTTGCTTGGCCATCAGATCGGATGTGTGTTGATGCTACTTGCTTTCAGCTTTCATTTCCGTTTCGCGACTCCCCTTCCAAGACATATTGTGGAAATGGGACTTGCGCTTACCGTCTAAGACCATAAAAGCAAAATGTTCGTGCACCCGAGAGAGAAGAGAGACCGCGGATGAAAGTGCTTGCGCACTCACTTGCCATCTACTTTGCGATGAGCAAACGCAGCGGCCTTTTCCTCTCAAGTTAGACAGGTCGAATTTTTTTCAGCAAGCTCTTGGCGTTTATGATTTGTGCTTGAAAAGCAAGTATTGTTTTCTCGAAATGTTTTTTACGATTTTAGTAAAAGACCACATGCAGCACACGAGCGCAAGGTTGTCATGTTGTCACAAGTTTTGAACTCGCATGGCACAGCAATATGTAGCTACAGGATGCACGTTGCAAAGGAAATGAGGAAATCAAGCTCAAAAAGCTAAAGTCGAAAGGTGACCGATGGGACGTTTGATGAGCCAACAATAATGACCGGAAAATCAAAAAAGCCACAACTCAACATATCGATGAACTTAAACTCGTTGTCAAGATTTTATCTTGTAGATGCCAACACATCGGAGCAAATAGCCTACATGCATTGTATGGTTATCATGAAAAAAGGAATTATTTCGCCCTTTTACTTCGAAGCTTTCAATTGCTACATGTAGTCCAAGATTTGCTAGTCTTTTTATGCTTGGCAATGGAAACGATCCGGTTTTTGAGGTATATCTTTTTAGAAGCCAGCACGCAACGAACTAACACTTCAAAGTAAATGTCTTTTGAAGACGACTTCGAAAATGCTTCGAACTCATGCAGAAGAGAAGA
This sequence comes from Poikilolaimus oxycercus, assembly GCA_034700245.1. Lineage (NCBI taxonomy): Eukaryota > Metazoa > Nematoda > Chromadorea > Rhabditida > Rhabditidae > Poikilolaimus > Poikilolaimus oxycercus. Next base: position 4,022 of record JAQIXL010001762.1, on the reverse strand, counting down.
AAATTCGACGTCTTGCCGCAAATAACAAGGATGCTGCAGCGGAATTGTTTTTTAATAAAAGAATTCTCTTACTTGCAAGCAATCATTAAGTCGTAGTAAAGTTTTTCTGATAACGTGTTCGTGGTTCGAACAATATGCAGAACCGCCGAAGGTCCATTTGTGACTGTGAAGGCCGTCACAATTAGAACTACAGTGATGGTGACGCGCTGCTCGGTTCGAGCGACAATGATGTCATTGTTCGAACGTTGCCTGCTCAACAAACTGAAAGCTCCTCGAGCAGAAGTCGAAATGAGAACCGTTTAGAATTTTCATCAGCGCCGTTTGAGCCTTGCTGCGCCATCTCATTTAACGTTGAATTCTTTCGTCGTCGTCGAAGTGCACAGATGAGGAGCAAATTCAAAATAGACAGCAGAAATATTGGCAAGAGGATCATGCCGTGAACGTAGACGTGCGTGGAAAGCGTGATAAATTGTCGAAACTCCATTCCAGTTGGATTTGTTGCGTTTGTGAACCATCTGAACGCATCGTGTTCGAATAAATTTGCCAACTTTTCATCGTTTACTTTCTGACACCGCTGATAGATTTGCGTTCCGTTGCAAAAGTGGGCTGTTCTACACGCATAATAGACGTGCTGAAAGAAATGAAGAAAGCTGAACTTTCCTGCCTGGTAAGCTGTGAGCAGAATTGGGATCAGGACAATTGCAGCTAAGACGATGGGCATTCGCCACCGAGGCCAGCTCTCGCGAATATATAGAGGCCGGAGGATGCCAATGAGGCGCTCGGTGCACACAGCTATTACGCACCTGCAGAGAAGTTTCTTACTTGTTCGATTTTGAAAGTCATCCAACGAACCAAATTGCAATGGCTGAGCAGCAGTTCGCCATAGCCAGCAGATGAACTCTTGTCGCGAAATAAAGGTAGCGAAACGAATACAAAAACGTGAAGATGGGGATGTTCAGAAGGATGTTCGGCCACAGAAGGACCAAAAACAGAATGTCAGCAAACGCGAGCAGTGACAAGAAAATGTTCGGTCTAAAGGATTTGATTGAAATTGCTCCTGGAGGAAACCTGCTGCGCATCGTTAGAAGGACGCGGAGATTGAGGCAATTGCCCGCTATTCCCAACACAGCTAAGATGCTAAGCACATATCTGAAGAACGAGGCGAAGAACGCTCATTCAGCCTCTGAAGCATGCTCACCGATGGAGAAATGGCTCATAGTCGGCACCACTCATCAAGAGCTCGGTCTGCGGTAAACACCTTGAATATTCTGCGTAGATCATTTTCTAAAACAACGTGATAAGAACGAGACAAGTGCGGCATGTCGCATATTAACTTTCGCACTCTTTATGAAGAGAGCGAATGGGAATAAGAAGCCAGCACATTCTATGCATCAAGAGCGTTTTTGGCGATTCAGAAGCCTTCTAGTTTTCGAGGAAATGAAACGAAAGGAGCGAATAGCGGTTGCCGTGCCGCACTCAAACGCGATTGGCATTGGTCCAACGTAAACAGCTTTCAAATCATTGGCTAAATGAAACTTGAAAATGAAAAAAGTCTCCAGGCCGAGAGCGACGAAAACGCCTCGAAGAGATGCAAGACAGCCCATGACGCGCATCACTGAGTGTTTCGAATCTCAAGACCTCTCGGAGGGGAAACGGCCCCCCAGCCAGGGCTTAATGGAACCACTTGAAAGGCGCACTAAGCTGGCCAAGCGGCTTTTAAACAGGAGAGTTCAGCAAGAAGAAGAGGAAATTTGAGAGGAAGCCAACGCTTGTTTGCGCGTCAGAAAGCTTAATTAAGCCCTCTCGCCCTCTCGATTTGTAATCGCATTCTGCAGACGCAGTCGGGCCACAAGACCGCCCGCAATACCGCTGCAAACGATCTGTGTGCCCCATAATTCTTGCAGGTTTTGGACATATGCCAAAATCAAGATGCGATTCTGAGCAGTATTCTCGGGTGCAAGTCTTATTGTTTGAGCTACTCATCCAATTCTTCCCCATGCCGGCTACGAGTGTCGTTGTAATGACTCATCGCATTGATAAGGCCCCCATTGCTCGACGAAAGATCGTCTTGAAGCGCGGTTACTTATGACGAGACTACGTTTGCAAGGAAAACCGTCTGCTTTCGAGTGATGGTAAACAACGCTGTTCGAGAACTCGAGCACGCGTTGCCAGGGTAAACTTTGTCTCAGTTTGCGAAAGTGGAAGCATTTTGCAAGGAGTGTCTTCTATGATGTCAGTTCCGACGATTTTCGTAACATGTGGCTTCTAAGAGGCTTTAAACTTTTTCATCTTGCTCTCCAGAAGGCTAATTGGGAGGATGTTCCATCCGGATTTTAATCGTTCCAACACGGAGGTGATTTCCCGGGTACTAAAACCGTCCGTAGAGCACGCTAAGGTACTCTGACTCGGCAGGCCATAGCTGTAAAGCTGTCTTAAAATGCGAGGAACTTTGACCTTTCACTCTTCATCAGTATCATTCGCCAATTTCTGGAGCTCAAATAGAACTTAGGCCATCCGTGCCTCTTATATCTTGCTATGCTGCATCTCGCTAGAAGCCCGATGTGGCAAAACCCCGGCATCCCTTCAGAAAATTGGCATCATAGAAAGAGGAAGGACGAAGACAAAACGTGGCAGTGACATTTCAAAGCTTAAATGTCATAAAGGATTGGGAGGACTTCATCCTATCGCTGGCCTTTCATCGAGGCGCCGATACGACTATCAATCGAATCAATTTTGCTGGGCGCCGAGGAAAGACGTTTCCGCCGCATTGTCGACTGGCAAAGTACTCATTCGAAAGCATTGACCATTTCATACATTCAAGTTTATAATGCAGCTCAAAAATTGTTTTATGTGTTCATCACTAACACCACCCTCAGGATCTTAGCAAAAGACTGCTTTTATCAACTCACAACGCGCTTTATGAAGCTGATTTGATCAGTGACGGCTCTCTTGGTGGGTCCCGAGGCGTCGCTCTTATTATTCATCCTCAATTCGGCTGTCTCCAAATTTCCTTCGACATCCTAATGATTTCGACGAGGAACCTTCGTTTTCTCATCAACCTTCTTCTTCTTCATCTTGTTTTGACTCGAGCGGAACAGTCAGCCTTCTGCGAAGGCTACGCGACTATTCGAATGAATGAATCGCTACTTCACGTCTACAGTCTTGGTTATCCTCAATCCCACCCCGTCGAGAATGAAGAGTTCACATGCGAACTCACCATTCAGGTCTGGATTTCACGAAAACACCTCGGTTCCGTTCTTTAGACTCATTTTACTTATGTTGATGTAATCTTCGTCGAAGGTTTCTTCCCGTACAATTTGACCGTCGCCGCGATCGGACGAAGAAGAGACGTTCGGATTCTCTCGAAAGTGGTTGCTTCAAGCGAAGATATCGAACGCTTTGTGGGAGCGCAGCGGATCGTGCTCACAGCGACTATTCCTTCAGTCCTTCAGTACTTTTATGCTGATGAGCACTTGCAAATGAGCTATGTTGAGTTTTATAGGGCGTATCACATCCTCCTTCGAGGCTACGGTAATTTCTCTGATTTGAAAAATTCTTTTCGAATTTAGGCTACGTTCCCAATTGTCTGGCAGACGAAAACAAACTTGAGCTTTCAATGTTCCACGGGCACGTGCTCGCCGTTAATCTTACAAAGACTACACAGCACGTGAATTGCGAATGGTGGTTCTCCACTTCCGCAACCGGCCACTCTGTTCGCCTCGATGTCCAGCTCTCAACAGACAATGAATGGGCATCACCAAAATATGAGTTTCTTCTATTCCACGGTGGCGACTTGCTCCATAATCTGAGGTGAAGGCTGTGCAGAAGTGAGGTGTACAAGAGATTTGAAGCCAACAAAACGGCCCAATGAAGCGATACTGGATCGAAGGACTCGATCTTCACAAGGACGCTCTTCATTTTACCTTCACCGCTGACAATTAGACTAATCGCCCCCGGCGCGAAGCGCCGGGGGAAGTTTCCTTTGGTCGGGCCCTTTTACTCTCCTGTAGATCTGAAAACTC
>JAQIXL010001761.1:0-15956 GCA_034700245.1 Poikilolaimus oxycercus | reverse complement strand
CACTTACTTGACACTCCAAGTGAAGTTTGTCCTCTCGCCGTTCTCATCCAGCCTCGTCAACTTCAGCGCCGTCAACCGATAAGGGCGTCTCACATAGCGGACCTCGTCCACCACGGCGAACTCTTCCGCATCCAGTTCACTCCTGAAAGGAAAAGGTTGTTTACGTGTTGTTTACTCAATCAATAGAACAACAACAACAAGCAAGTTCACTCACAATGGCCTCATCTTTCCTTTGAGGGGATACAGCCCCGCTCTCTCGACCGCATTCACGTAGTCCTCATGACCCTGCTTCATGTAAACAACCTGCATCTCTTGTTTACTTCTTTTTTGTCTTGTTTACCTTATCTCCCAATTGAGCAATGTAAGGGAAGCGTCTCGGTGTCGTGGCTCGCATCCAGGCTGGGAACTCGGCTGAAATGTGTTTCAGTTTCATTCGTTGTCTTCAACTTACGGATTCTTTTCTTCTTTGGAGCCTTCTTCTTGTTTGAGGCTTCAGCATTCGACGGTCCAGGTTGGTCTTCCATCGTCTCCTCCATGAGTTCGTCCATCTCTTCATCATCCTCCACGACTACCGTCCTTCTAGTTTTCCTTTGAACTTTTCGTTGTTCTCGCTGTTCAGCAGTTCGTGGAGCATCAGGAGCACGGCGTCGACGACCAGAGGAAGTGGGAGGCAGCTGCAACTTCTGAGTCTTTGTTTCTTTCAGGCAAACCTCTGAAGGCTGAGATCGCTCCCTCTCTTGGCTGTTCCTTCTTGCTCCAATGGAAAAGTCGGAGTCTGAAGAGTCCGTCTCTGAGGTCTCGGCATCGCTCCTCTCCTCTTCCGACGAGGAATAAGCCGAGCCTTCCGGGGACTCGGGCAACTCCTGAAATGAATCATCGGTTTCAGCTCACACTATTGAGAAAGTTTCTGTCCAATCTTCATTACGAGGGTGCTTCGTGCGCGAGTTGGTATTGAAGGTGAGAGACTCTCGGGGAACTTGCTCTTTCAGCGTCAAAGTCGACGTTTCGGACGCTGCTTGACTTGCTCTTTTCAAGACAGGCACAACTATCGAAACTTTAGAAATGAAAAGAGTTCGGGTTTCTTACATTCAACAAAGGAGGAACGTTCAGCCAACGACTGTAGCACCAACCACTTCCTCTCAAGAAAACATTCAACTTGTGAAACTCACGCTCAGTGAATGAGTTCGCGGTTTGGAAAACTTTCAAAGTCTGTTGCCGATCGATTAGAGAGACTTTCGAAAGTTCTCGTGTTCAAGCAAAACGAAGAACTCAAGCGATCAAGGCAATTCCTAAGCTTCCAGTTTCAAAATGGGAATTGATGGCATTCACGCTCAGTGAATAGGATCACGATTTCAAGAAACTCACAAAGCCTCGCCGCCAAACCGTGCAGATGCGACTAGAGCACGGCACTATTTGCCCTTTTCGAAGCTCGATTCGGCGTCGCTCACATGTGACGTGATCACATTAGTTCTAGAAGATCACCAACTCACTTCCTAAGACTGCCCCTTTCCACTTCTACCTTCTCATGCCCCCCTCATCTCATCAATGCGAACAACAAAGACTCAAAATAATCTTTCTTCACTGGCCTACAGTGGACTCTTGATACGAAAGCAAGAGGCAAAATCGAAAGACAAGAGAGAGAAGTTGTGTCTAACGAGTCTTCCTAGGTGATGTGTCGAAATAAAAAGTAGAAAGGGGAGTCGACATCTAGCACCAAGACTTGTGTCAGAGAACAACAAAACTAGTGAAGGAAACGAATCACATCAAGTACCCGTAGCCTACAATACGAAGCCCTAACCTAATACCAACGTCCTGATCGAAAGATGAAAAATAAATTAAAAGCGTTGCAATCTCCTAAGCCCCAGACTTCTTGGCTCATTTGACTGCTTCTCAAGAAAGACTTCAGCACCTTCTCCCACGACGCGGCGGCGGCGACTCGTCGTCGCTCTACACTCAAGATGGTAAGACAAATAAAGAACAAAGAGATTGAATTCAAAAAGAAAGTCTTCGTACCTGAACAGCTTCGATGTACCGCACGGGCTGGATGTGCTCGCCACGGCGTGAGCGACGATTCTGCGGAGGCGCTGCCGCCGGGCGGCTTCTCCTTCTCGTCGATATTCCATCAGCAGCCACTAAATCGTTTTCACTTGAAGAACTTCCCTCTAAGACTCACCGATGGGGGCGGCAACCACGGGTTCCGGCTCTTTCTTGTTGAACTCCTCGATGAAGGTGTCCCTCTCTCGATCGCCAAGTTCCGTGATCCTTTCAAGTTCCTTGTCATAGACCTAAAGAGAAACTTCGCAGAACAGGCTTCACTCACCCCTGGCTGAAGACCATGGACGATCTGCCTTGTCAACCACGGACACTCGAGGTCCTCGTCCACACCATTCCACGTCTCTCTGCCCGGCACCAGTCGTTGGATCTCATTCGGGAGTGGCACGCCGTCCTGGTCGACGAGGCGCGGCGGCGGCATCAACTCCGGCGCGATACCCATCTCCTCGTCGATCACGTTGCCTTCGTCATCGCAGAACAGCGGTCTGCAAGAAAATCAGGTTAATTCCGTAAAATAAAATGCAAGAGGAGGGCATTCTCTTTACACTAAATACTTTCACTTCAATACTACAATACATTCAAGAGAAACCTAGCGCCATACTCACCGATAGTCCGTGTGAAAGAACTGGGCTTTCGGCCGCTGCATGACATCGTAGTTGGGCCCGAGACCGAAGAGCGTGAGATGTCCATACGAGTCCACGACGGCCACACGAGAACCGTCTTCACTGACGGTCAAGTCGAAGATTGGCATGTAGACGAGGCCCTCGATGGTGCCCATGTTCTTGAACGTCTTCACTTGCGCGCCCTGTTTCACATCCCAGACCTGCAATGTTTTCGTTTCAAACTTCGAAACATTTTCTTACAATGAGACTTCCGTCGTGACTTCCACTGAAGATCAGACTCGGATGACGGGGATGAGCGCTGAGAACGAAGGCATCGTCCTTGTGACCCGTCAAGTAGCGAAGTTGGCGACCTCTGAAATCATTTCGCTTTCGTGTTGTTTTTTTCTTTGAACATGGCCGGACAAGCATTAGAAGGCAAACTCCTATTTCACTAAATCCCAAACCCGAAACTTACTTGATAGGATCCCAGACTCGAAGGATGTGATCGGTGCCCGACGTCACGACCAGCTCGTCATCACTCGTCCAGCACAACATCGTCACCTTGTACGTGTTCTTTGATGAGCGAGCCGTTGTGTTTGTTGTGGCCGACACGGCCTTCTCTGGCGGATGCTCTTCACTGCAATCTCAGAGTCAATCACTCCAAGAGAGCACTCACGTCAGAGCATTCAACGTGATCGTCTTCCATTTTCCGTAGGCGAACGTCCAGATCTTGGCCAATCCATCACGACTCCCCGAAGCGAAACGAAGTCCTGAGTTCGACCAAACGAGACTGTCCACGCGGTCCTGAACCCTCATCTCAATCAAGAGACTAAAGACTCACAGTATGTTCCGAGTACTCAAAGAGACGCACGACACCCATGTCCGAAGTGATACGGTAGATACGGATATCACGATGAGTGTCTCCGACGGCGACGATGTTGCCGCCCGGCGAATGACAGGCACTCACGATTCTTGGCGCTCCACCACCGGTCCTCTCGAAGAAACGGGTGGGATTTGGTCTGAAAGCGTCATCATTATTTGTTTTGCTATGAGAAGTTCCCACGCCCCACCCATTAAAAGCCCATTCGTCCCAAGGCTAAAAGAACATCCCTGAAACTTACTCGAAAACATTCGTTCCGACTGTCCACTTGTAGAAGTTCACCGTACAGTCGTATGCCGTTGAGATCAAGTATCTAAATTTGTTTTGTCTACAAACTTCAAAGTTCACGAACCTGTCGGTTCCGGAGACATAGGGCAAGAAGCTCACGACGCTCACAGTTGCCGTGTGCACACGAAACACGTGAAACGTCTCACCATTCTTCAACGACCAAACTCTGAAAAAGTGATTTTCTCAACCTGGTGGCATTGCCTGCTCAAATTTTTCTGAACTAAACTATTCTTTACTAAGCGCATTCAGCAACAAGCGTTTCCAAAATGTCGAAATTGGTTGAAAACTTCTTTTACAATGCTATGTTTCACTTCGAAACTTATCAAACGGCAAAATCCTGACACACCTCACGGTCTTGTCAATGGATCCACTGGCACACACGTTGTTGCAGTGAGAGACGGACAAGTCCGCGATCTCTGCCGAGTGACCACGATACGTGAAGCGCAGCACCGCCCTGCGCACCGACCACACCTTCACGAGATTGTCGTCCGCCCCCTAAAGATCCATGTCTAGGAAGTCCTCATTTCTTACCGTTATGACGTATTCTCCCGTTTTGTCGAAAGCGACACAGAAGACTGAGGAGAGATGAGCGAGAACCTTGAAGTGCTCCTCCATGCTCTGCACCGACATCTGCGGCCCGACGAGTTGCTCTCCGTTCACGCGAGTACCAAGTTCTCGTGCAGTAAGCATTCTGAGACTTCGTTTCTCACGAAAACGCTCTACGCCAAACCTGATCGGACTATTCACGGCCTTAGCCACAGTCGAGTCTCGTCCGAGAATGCCATTGAAGCAAGGCTGCCCATCGATGATGGACGACGTCGTCCTAGCCAGGGAGTGACGCTTGGAAGCAACCAGACGAAGTCGAAGGCCCTTGACGGCCGGCGGCACAGCCGTGTCCACCAACGAGGCAAGACGATCGAGCATCTGAGGCAGCGACGCCTGAGTGGGCGGGATCTGGTTCGACTGAAACGCGACAGCTCAAAGAAGAAGATGGGTGGACTAACATATTCCTGATAGCTCATGGGATGAGTGTTGCCGAGCCAGTCCACACGCTTCGGCAGCAACTTCTTCGCCACGATCTCGTTGCGAAGAGCAGTCGCCGCCGCATTACACGTAGATGATCGCAGATAGCGCTCGATGAGCACGAGCAATTCTGAAATGTATGCCGTTGAGTGTTCAAAAGTGAAACAATGTCCCATCAGGGTCTTGAAATAACTTCAATCTGTGCTTCCACGTAGCCCCAACCTTTTATTAGAAGTAACCTCTATCTTTGGGCACTGACCACTCTTTGAAACCAATTCGATTCTTAAAACTTTGCTCACCTGTGTGAACGCTTTGGTCCGAAACGATGGCATCACCAGTGGCAGTCGAAGTAGAAACGAGGGCGAGGGCCGACGTCGACGGCAGTTCTTCATCCTCTCCACCCGTCGTCACAGCTTTCTTCCTTTCTGCTGACGACGGTGCCGTAGCCATCTCTCTAAACCAAGATTTCTTCCTAGAAGCATACGAAATCATCGAATCAAGTACAACCACAGGCGATAAAACCTGTCTTCATCCAGATACAATCTCACACCGCACGTAAACCTTTATTCTCAACGGGATCTGCATACCTTGAAGTAAAAACAGTACAAATACAAAATGGTGACGTTATTCTCAAAAGGGACGTGTGAAGGAGATGAAGCAGAAGAAGAAGGAAACAGGGAAGGACGACGATGAATTTCTTCAAATTTTCTTCGGCACGCTTTCAAGAGGGGGAAGGAAGACAAGACTCAGTTGCATGTAACAGTTTTGAAGGTCCACAGAAGGTACGGAGAAAAGAATTTCCACTTCTTCCCTCTCTTCACACAGACAGCCACTGAGAGAAGGAGGAGAAAGAGGAAAGAAATGTCACAAAGCGAGTGCCTACACAACAAGATGGATCTTCTCACTCCCCCCATTTCCCTCATTGCGGACGATCCCCCCATTTAACCACAATGAAAGAGTGCGCGCGCTTCTCAGCAAAGCCTAGAAACAATACAAAACGGGAATTCGCGAGATTTTCGTCCGCAGAAAATCGCAAAAGAAAACGCAATTTCGACTGAGAAAGAGGAATTCCGGAAGAAGATAGACAGTGTAAGCAAGAGAGAAAGGACGGGAATACAAAGAGCCGAATAGAGAAGAAAGAGTATAAAGGAACGATGAACAAATGGATCGATGTGACTATTTTCTCTTCACGTACGTAGATCTCAATACACACTACTAGCTCCTCGTACAATGCTAACCGAATTGGATGCGCGCTGGACAACGAGGGAAAGAAGGAGTCTTGAAAAACACTAAACCGAATAGGAAAGAAACATCATCGAGCAGCAGCAAGTATTGAGAAAAGGGAAAAAATGGGACCAAAAACATTCTTCTTACATACTTTGGAGAGAACAAGAACCGAAGACGACAAGTCTTGCCGGATATGTGCTTCTGGTCCTTCCACGCAATGAGAGGAAGAAGCCGAGAGCGAACGAACGAGAAGAAGAAGACGATGAAGAAGAAGAAAGTAGAGACGATGAACTCGGAAGAAGCAAACCTCAAAACAAACAATTACTTTCAGAGATACAAAAACAAGTTCGATGGCTTTTTTGGGAACACGAAAGAATGTTTCACAAAATGCTCTTTTGACTTATTAGTTGGTTTAGAAAGAACGTTGATTGCCAGACGAAATCACTTGGAAGCACGACCAAGTTTTTGACATTCAGCAGCGCCTCTTTCGAGAAGGGGCCAGCGAAAAACCTTTTCGAATCAGATAAATCGGCAAACGCGCAAGACTAATGCGCGGCTATGGTCAAGCGATAGCGACACTGCCATGGCTTCGTGGAGGAAGGAGACTGTTAGAAAAGGCAGACGCCCAACGGAAAAGGAAGAGTGGACAAGGAGGGGAAAGGGATGACCACGTTCTCTCCAACTACCTGTGTTGCAGTCGCGGGGCGTGGACGGGGAAGGAGACGAGCTCAGAAGAACGCGCCCTCTGGCGGCTGCGACAGCTTTAGGTTCTCCTTCATCGGCATGAGGTTCTTGCGAATGTCCTCGAGCACCGTCTTGATGTAGTACGACGCGTTCCAGTTGCGCAGCGATGGCACATAGCGGCGTTCCACCTACAAAACCAATCACTGCTCGTGTTTGAAACGCGAAAGAAAGAGAATTGTTCGTGCTCTATTCAGTTTGTTCGAAACATTCTCGTGTGAAACACACAATGAAAGATTGCAAAGTAACCCTTCTCATCGCTCAAAGCTTTCATATCACAATCCACAGTCCCAATTCATAAAACTACTTCCTTGAAACTTACCACGCCATTTGTCTGATTCACGCCACTCAGGTTGATCTTGGTCGTGAAGCGCACCGTCGGCGGGTCCTTCGGGTAATTCGGTCCACACTCGATGCGCAAAGTGTAGATGCGCGACTCATACGGCGTCTACAACTCCGCTTGCTAAAACCCAACGACGCCAAGATTGAACCCGTGGTGGTCCGATGATGGTGCCGGTCCAGCGCGTGAGCGTCATGTCCGAGTCGTCTTCGAGGCCCCACGAGATGTTGCCGTCGCCTTTGCCCTTCTGACCATCTTCCAGCTCTTCCAGTAGACGAAAGTTGCGCGGTACATCCACTGAAAACATACGATCATCTTGCATCATTATCAGAGAAAACTTCGAGAACAATACTTGGAATAGATGAAACATACCCATTGCTAGAACCGTGCGCTACCGATCACCACTCCAGCAAACAATATCGAGCTCTTCCACGTACAACGACAGCGCCGTCACAGTCACTGAAAGCTCAAGAATTGAAATCCAGACTTTGTTAGCCTTTTCGAACTAACAGCTTTCTCGCACGATTACGCTTCACAAGCAATCTTCGCCCGCATGAATCGCATGGTAAAAACATGAATAAACCACGAAATCGAAGGAGATAAATCAAGTGAATTCGCAATTCGGGCTGCAAACGGCGATGGCGCGCTTGGAATTTCGCAGTGGCAGCACATTGATTGAATGGAAAACGCGCGCATTTCCCCAGTTTCTTCGATCGCCGGCATCAAGGCGCGTCGCCGGGAACCGAAGAAAACACGAAAACCCTTCCCAAACGCGGCTAAGAAACACGAAACACGAGCAAAACGAGAGATAAGTCGGCGGCACTGAATGAAAATCGACACTCGCGACGCGTCGCCGCGTGCGTTAACCGCGCGCGCGCCTTCGCCTATTCGCACGCATTCAAAAACGCGCGCACGCCGCGGCCCTCTCGCACACTCTCTTGATTCATTCCGAGGCGCTTGGCCAAGGGCTTATTTCCTCTAGACGTCACGCTCTAATCGTCTTTTCAACATGCTACATAGATCCCCTCCGCATGAAACATAGGGAAAAGTAGAGGGCCAACCAAAACCTCGATAGGAAGTGCGACTCCACCTTACACATCTTTATCACTTTGTTCGTCTTTTCTCACCTTCAGTCCTCAATCAAACAGTCAACAACGAATAGCCAACAATAAAACCAATAGATTCTTCTTCTTCAACAATCAGTTTTCTAGGCGAAGAGAGACTTGAAGAGTTCATTGCGAGCCTCGTGAGTCCACTCCACCGCCTCGGGCACCGAGTTCTGGTAGTTGACCAACTTCGGGATCGTCACGTAGCGGATCTTTCTGCCTTTCGAGGCCTAGAACAAGCTCTCGAAATACTGAACTCCTCACCTTCGTGTCGACCTTCTTCTTCTTGGCCCTCTTCGATCGAAGCTTCTCCAGTTCCAACCACTGACGGCTCATTGCCGCCGGATCGTTTGTGGCATTGGCGGCCGCCGTCTTCCTCTCGATGAGCTCCTTCAACAGCTGCTGGTAGAAATCGTCGTCGTCGAAGCGCTCCTCGTCTTCGTCCGCCTAAACAAGCACTCTTTAGGATATCCAGTAACCAACCTCGGCATCGCCTCCAATTCTCTCGACATCAGATCTCTTTTGACGAATCCTTCGAAGCAATCGCTTTTGATCGGACATTACCTGAAAGGACTTCACAAAGGAGTTGAGACGGAACCTTCTCGATCTGCTGCAAGACAGAGCCTTCAAAAGCCGAGAAGTCCTTCTTTGCTGCACCTTTCTTGGATGGAGCCACAAGTCGAGTACGCTCATCCCATTTCGACAAGGTAGCCTTTCTGCAATCGAAGATTTAGTTAGCTAAGCATGTTTCACAGCTTAGCCATAATGAAATAGTTAGAAATTTGTCGCTGGTGAACACGAAGGTCGGCTAACCTGAACAACTCAAAACGGCGCTCGCTCTCTTGAAGACGCTTCGCCAGTGTTTCCAATGTGAGCCTTCCAGTCTTCTGCTTTTTCTTCTTGGGCAATGGCTCTTCCTCTTCACCCGATTCTTCACCGCCAGATCTGAAGCCTTTGTGAAATCTTTAAAACGGCGAACCCTTTGTAGTCGGGCGTATCAGCGCCGGAGTCATCGTCGAAGTCCACATCACCGTTCTTCTCGCCATCCTTTTCGTCTTCGGAACTCTCAATCTCATCGTCATCCGAATCGGCAACTGAAAGTTCAAGTTGTTTAATGTGATGCGTGATCTCCAAGTTTAGCAGCATGGCAAGAAATATTGCACAATTCTTCCCACGTTGAAACATACTCACATTTCGCATCCCCGTTGGTTTTCGAAGTCGAAACGATGGACTTTGTTTGTGGGCACCCTCGAAGGAGTGCGTCTTCAACATCAAGCAAGACGCTCACGACTTGGAGCATATTCTGACGAGCTGAAACATAGGTTACGCAATAGGAACAGAACTTGAACGGACCTTTCTTCAACTGATGCTTGGTCTCATCATCAGCTTGCTTAAAGAGGGTTCGAGCCAAGTCTCCACGAGGCAGCTCGTTGAAGGCCTGAACACATAACACAAAATGGACACTATGAACCTTGAGAGCAGCATGAAGACGAATTCGAAGAAGCAAGAATTGATCCCACAATGCGAGTTGATTACGAACAGCGAGTCCCTTGCGCTTCTGCGCATCCATGCTGACATCGACACTTGGCAGGATTTCCGCGGTCTTCAGGACGGTTTCCTTGTTCTTCTCGGATGAGACGTCTTTCGATTCGTCGTATTCCTCGTCCATTGAAGCGTCTTCTATAAAATTGAATCCTGACCGACGCTATCGTAACAAAACAACAAAAATTTGTTTAGAAATACGAATCGCTTGAAACTTACCATCCTCATCGCCATCCTCCATCGATTCGCCGTCATCACCACTTTCGCCGCCACTCTCTTCGTCCGATTCTGCTGCCATTTCAATTGAAAACCTGGCGCAAACCGTCATCACTCGGAGCCGCTTTGCCTTTTCGAAGTCCTGTAAGATCAGTCATGGCCTTGGACTTGTGCGCGCGACGCAGCATCTCGCCTTCCACCTCTTCCTCTTCGACTTCCTCTTCCGAGTCATCTTCTTCTAAACTCAATGCGTTGCACGAAGAACATCCAGTACCTGAATCCTCATCGTCATCTTCGAAGTGATCCGCCAATCCGGAAATGCCAGCATCGTCGCCGAAAATATCGCTTCTCGAGGCGGGAACGCCAGCGTAGCGTCCTTCCTAATGCAACAACGTTAGCGGATAAAAATCTCGGAAACAAATGGACTGACTGAAAACTACACAAACCTCGTCGTTGATCTGAAGGCCGCCGATGCGGCGTCGCATTTGCGACGACTCAGACGAGTCATCTTCAGTTGCCTTCTTCAACGAAGCTCGCAACGCTGCTGTCGTGCCTAGATCCGAGGTTTGGCAAAAAAACTGGAAGTTTACCGTCAGCATCGTCGGGATCTTCGAGATCGGGCACGGTGGGCGCCGTCTGTGTGAGCGACTCGAGTTGCTCGCGCAATGAGGCCATCACCTGAATAAGAAATCATCGATAAAACGAACGAAAGAGAGAAATCAAGACAGAAACACAACAAATTCACGGACGAAATAGTTGCAGACAAAAATTCTTCGCGCGCTTGTTGCGCACACCGAGTTTGCGTCAAGAGCTTTTTGGTTGGCGCATGAGCTATAGAAGGCTCAAAACCTCTCACTTCTTTGCTGGCAGCCCCTTGTGTTCACTTTCTAGCTGTTGACTCTGTACTCCATCATGGCTAATCGGTTTCACCAGTTGAACTTGTCAAGAGGTCACAAACCAGGCTTCGCTCGTTCTCACTGTAATGGTCTGCAGGCTCCTTTTACTCGTTGAGGTTCAACATCGGTACGACGACTGTGTCCGAGATAAGATCCTGAAAATTTTGTTGACTTTGAGGTTTCACCATCATCACTAAGGACTGACAAGCGTTGCAATCCTGCTCGCGTGTGTGTGTTCCGAAAAGTTTGAGATGTTCGGTTTCATCTGCGAGACAATTCTGAGCAGGAATTGGGAACTCAGTCAGTAGTCGATTGTTCGTAGTTTGTGAATCCTTTGTGACGACATAAAAGCTTCAGGGCATTGACACCTTCGGCTGCTTCCCGAAGTCGAATAAGTTTCTGCACTGGCAAATCACACGAGGCTCTTTTACGACGTAATTTATTTGCTGCGCTGGTGAGTTAATGGAATCTGATTGGTTGATAGGAGAACAAAGTTGAATGACGGCTGCTTGGCCAGAGACGTTTCGATGCTGGAAGTGGGGAAGGGCAAGCAGAAACGGGAGCAACTTCACAATCTTAGACGTTTCAATGAAATTGTTGTAGTCTTCGGTTTCAAATCGTGAGCAAGTTTTGAAACAGGAAGTGTGCTAGCGATCTGATGTTCATCCCGGTAAGGAGTCTTCCCTATTTCGGTATCGATGGTAGCTATTCTGTTTCAGTTGATCTTCAATTGCGGTGAGTCTGCCTCTTCTGAGTTAGCTTTGCAAGCAATGCGTCTCCTCATCTGTCGGTTTTAATGAGAGATGAAATCTCTTCAGCAAATCGTAAGAGTGTTGATGTCTACGTTTCAATCGTCGAGTAAAAGCGATGCGGATAAAGATCTTTAGTTTGTCTGCATGATGCCTTTGACTTTTCGGTTTCAGTTTGTTTTCAAATCTGCTGTGACATTTACTCTTCACTAACTGGATGTGATGACTGCTTGCCCTTCCCCACAAGCTCAAAAGGACGGGTTTATAGGAACTCTCGTCATAAAACGAGGCTGCGAATTGAAAGATGTTCGAGCTATCCTTACACTATATAATCGGCGTTGTCTGTGTGTGTGCGTGCGTGCGTGCGAGTTATCGAGGTTTTTGTCGGTGGTTAGATCCAAGGAGGGTCGCTATAGGGTTCTCGGGGTCGGAGAATCGTTTGCCGCAAAGAAAACAGCATGGTTAAGAAGTGCAAACACGATAAAAGCGAAAAAGATGAAATTTGGCCCAAATTTTTGCATTTGCGCACGCGAATTAACTTACAGGCGCGCATTTTGTGCGGGCACAGGAACGGCGCGCTTGCATAACGAGAAGGGGGAGGAAGCGCGGAGAGAAGAGTGTTATATGCGGTTGCAGAAAAGAAAGAGAAAGAGAGAGGGAATGATGAAAGTGGGGAAAGGAAGGGAGGAGGGAGGACGAGGGGAAGGATGTGGGAAAGAGGGCAAGGGAAGGTTGACGAATTGCGAGGGCAGGGGCAGAAGAGTTGACCGGGGAAACAGAAGAGAAGAGGAGGACAAGGGAGTCGGGTGCGTGGGGAAGAGGGATCAGGGGAACAGGGGAGTCGGCTGCGGGTGGAGGAGGGCTGGGGAGTCGGTTGTGGGAGGAGGAGGGCAGGGGAATCGGCTATAGAGGGAGGAGGGCAGGGGAGTCGGGTGCGTGGGGAGGAGGGGGAGAGGAGAACGGGAGTTGGCTGTGGGAGGGCGAGGGCTTAGGAGTCGGCTGTGGAAGGAAGGAAAATGAGGAGCAGGAGAGTCAGGTGAGGAAGGAGAGAAAGGAGGAGGGTGATGGTAGTAGACTACGAGAAGAAAGCTTTGATGAGAGCAGGAGAAGGGGAAAGAAGAAAGGAGCTGTAGATGGGTAAGAGACAGGAGGAGTATTGTACGCGGCTGCAGAAGGGGAACGGGGCAGGGAATTTGGTGAAGGGGCAGGAGGGCGGGGGGGGGGAGTAATTAAGAGGTTAGGGGGTCGTGAGGAAGAGAGGGCTTGCTTGGGAAGCTCGCCTATGAGCCTGTAATCTACGGGGGTGTACGCGCCAGTGGCGCGTAGCGCCGCTGGTGTTGAAAAAGCGACTAATTTTTCATTCACTTACTCATTGTGCGCGACACCATCAGTCCAGATGGTGAAGTAATCGCCATCGTTGGGGAATTTCTTATCATTTGCCATATGGGCACCATAAAATGCGACATAGATTTGATGTTTTGGCGGAATATCGAGTTCCCAGCGGCAATCCTTCACGGCCTCTTCAGCATTCGTCGAGGGCCTTTACCTGGTTTGGCAGATAGACGACGGGTGACGCAAATGTGGTTGCGATTGGCAGGAATGGTATGTGAATTTGTGTGCCCATCGCTACGGTCAAATTGTTGCCACCACCACTAATGAGCTGGTAGTCACAGCGTGGCTGTATATCAAAAATCGTAAACGTTTTTACAGCCTCGGAAACAATGCAAACCTAGCAACGTTTCGTAGACAATGAAACGCAGAAATAGCACGGATTCGAACCAATTCCAGGCGTTGTAGATAAAGTGAAGGGGCTGCAAGTGAAGGTCTTGTTTTTCGAAATAAATTCTCATCCATTGGTTCGGCAACCTGTAAATCCATAAAATGCACTGTCAGGAAGTAAAGGTGTAAGCAGAAAACAAAATTGAAACGCGTACGTCAAATCATGCAGAAGCTCTCCATCCTGGAGGATCACAAAGCGAAAGTCGGGCTTTGCTTCTTCACCTTTTGTTGAAATCAGAGCATCAAGCCGAAATGAGAGGTTGGACGAGGCAGTAGAGAAGAGCCACTCGCAGTTAGCAACCTCGGTTACCTCCCAGAGATTGGCCGTAAGGACATAGCCATGAAACAGCGAAAGCTCAACTACTCCTACTTCATCCACATTACAGTTCGGTACGAGATCTAGCAAGAAAAAAAAATACTCCAGAAGAAACTTCAACTTACTGTATCCGCGAACGATAAAGTGAAACGCGTTCCAAAAATCAGCGAAGTTCGATTGATTGACTTGTTATACGTGCCGTTTTCTAAACGATGCTTAGTGATAAACCCGGAGGAATATTACTTGGAGGAATCGTGGCCGAGAGGACGACACCGATAGTTCCAATAAAGTGCTCGATTTCCTCCATGAAAGTTGCCGGCTTCGTCACCGTTCGAATATCACGAGGCTTTGAAAGCGAAGTAATCGTTGCCGCGTGCGGAAAGGAACCTTCAACCATGACAACGTCGAGGTACGAGTAGTGTGACTGCAAATTCAGTATTTCCAACTTTTGTTGCAAAAATGCAAACCTGGATTGTCAGTTTGCATTTCGTATCGCTTGTCATGGGTTGTGGATAGCCGTCGTTGTAGATGTGAAGAACGGAGCCGTTCATCTTCACCTCAATAGTACGATGGCAATAGACTGCTTGTTCCGCTCGAATCCTTGGAAGTAGCAGAAAACAAAAGAGAAGGCTAGTGCCGAGAGGCCGTAACATGACTTCACTGACTGGCCAATATGTTCCGTTCAAGAACTGAGAAAAAATATCTTGCCGTGACGGTAATACCTTCTTGACGTTGAAATCCACTTAGTGCTGACAGATTTTTCGCTCTTGGTGGACCCTTTGGACAAAGGCATGGAAATGCGGGTATCGCCCACAAGACAACGGCCGGAAATTCAACGACGATAAGTCTCACTCAAGCTGCAACCACCATCACTTGTGAAGCTTATCACGATGTTGTACGGAAGAGAGACGTACATACAGCTTCGACCAATAGAGAACCCTCAAGCCTCAATCAAATTTGTATGCATTTTAGCAAACTTCTTTGTTTGCGTTGTCGAAGACTTTCATCTGGACGCTCGTCTGTGAGACGCCGCCGACGCAGGCATCGGGAAAATCCTATTATCATTTTCTGACTGAGTCTGGTGCCTGGCATGACAATGGTTTTTGTGGTCTGCACTGCGAGATCCATTCGAAGACGAGCGACTCCGTGAAGAGCGACTGAAGAGCAAGTGCATCAAGCGGCATTCACCAAATGGACTATCGGAAACGGATGGAAAGAGAAGTTGTCAGCGGATATACCGCATACTACTCCTCCCAAGACGAGGGTTTTTGCGCGAAACTTTCTTTCCCTGAATTGAATGCCTCTTGAGATTAGGTGATTCTGAAGGTTCATTTTCCGGATGCTGCGTACATCGGAATGTCAGGAATGTTGGTTTCAACCGCTCTGGCCATCCTAGCCGTATGCACATTTTTTTTACAAACACCCCTGAATGTTCGGAGTTCCGAGTTCTCAGTAACCGCGCTAAAAACACCACTGCTATGGCCGCTATGCCTTTGACCTACCTGCCGATACCCTCTGGGTTTCAGCCACTCTGTCAGTCTGAGACTCTGCCCCGCTGAAACTGGTTTTGATCACCTCCGTTTCCGTCTTCTGCTCTTTGCGTCCCTTCAACCATCGATGGCGCTTCGCATTCCTATAAGGACACCAATTCTGACCCTTCCATCGAATGTATTGGAATTCATTTTTAACAATCTCGATGCGGACTCCTTGACTGCTCTTCATCTCACTTGTCGACAATTCTATTCAAAGCTAGTTAACTATCTGAGAGCTGATCATAATGCCCGCGAGGCTCTCTATCGGCGCATCGCTTCAGCAACTCAAGTGTCGTTGCAAATTTACACGGACAACTTCACGACAGAGCATATTCTTGTCAAATCGTCTAAATTCTCGGGCGAGAACCGATTTCGGATCTTCATGCCCGGCACGGAGTCATACGACCACTTCGAAAAACTTTATTGCTTCTTGGCCATTCTTGCATTTGCTTGTCTTCTTTGCGCTCCGGCTGTGGTTATTGCTCCAAAATTCGTATTTGGAGAAGCTGATTCGTTAAGGATATGGATAGCAGCAGCAATACTCTTCGTGGTCGGCCTCATCCTCCTCCTTGTTGGCCAACTTTTTGACATTTTTTTGACATTGAAAGATTTATTCGGAGGGAGAGGGAGGGAAAGGGAGCTGACGGCGTTGGCGGCGAGTAGACGA
>JAQIXL010001760.1:0-15957 GCA_034700245.1 Poikilolaimus oxycercus | reverse complement strand
AAAGTGAGTTGACAACAAAATGCAAAAAAAGCAAAGTGCGGTCCCTTTAAGAGAATTTAATCATTCCCAAAAGTTTTCATCTCAGAGTTTCTGCGCTCAATGTGTCATAAAAAACCGTAATTCATGGCGGTTATAATGCTTCAAACCCGAGCAAAAATGATTGAGTTATGGCCGAGAAACGGAATTTTCAAAATGACCGTTTCGGCTGGGACACCCGGTACAATAACAACAGACAACAATCCGGGTGAAAATTGAGTCCGAGAAAGCAGTAAGAATTTGTAGCAAGGTTGAAACGGCGGTCAGCAAGCAGCCAGCGAAATCCGCCAATTGGATTTCGAAATTTCTCCTCTGCAACAATCGATCTGTTACATCGCTCAAGCATTAGAACCGGAATCCCGAACAGAACATTTAGCCTCACTGAAACTGCGAAGGCACAAGACTGGGGTCAATATGTTTTATTGCCCCGTGGAGGGGCGAGGGAGGGTTGTCGGATGAGCGGGAGACCGTCGACTAGCACTGTGTCTCCTTCAACGTCCCACGGTCGAGGCAGAGACGCTTCACGCTTTCCTTAAAAGGAATCAAATTGTGCTTCTAGCTAACTCTCTTTGAAAGTGAAACCGATACACGAGTTGCCGTCGGCCCTCCCGTTGTAAGAATAAAGAAAGCCTAGCAACGGCAAGATCGCAGTCAGTCTAATTCTAGAATGCTTTCAGTTTTGATCTTTTGCTTGCAAATCCTTCGGTGAATTCTACGGTTTCATTGCTAAATTAAAGGCAAATCCTGATTCGCCTCGCATCGGGATCATATGGTTCGCGTTTTACCGTTGTGATTCGTCTTTTGTCATTTCGGCCGTTTCAGTCTCAATTAAAGTTATGGGCAATTAGTCGACGTTGATCACCGCATGTCGTTCACTTGCAAATCCGACAACAACAACGAGAGACTGACGAGAAATTCATGCTGGAAGACATTCATGATTCCGGCACCCTACCGCTACTAACTTCTGCTGACTCAGACAGTCACGCCCCTCGTCTCTTGCTTCTCTCTTTCTCTGATCGCAGATAGAAAGCTGTCCCTCAATTCTTCTACTTGGATTGCAATGTTCTTTTCTTTAGTAAAGGCGGCGTACTATAGTTCTCGATTGACCTCAAACTTGCTTCCCCCTTGAAACGGCGAAGTTATCGTTGATTAGAAGACTCATGCAACGCTGCTGAAAACGGCTCGCAATCGCAATCACCGACTTTTCTGTCCACTCCAGCAAGATTGACAAAACAGCCGAACGCACTTAAAATATTCGACAAGAAACTGTCAAACAGCCTGGCTATTTGAGACCAAAACCGCAGATTGACTTTTCAAAAATTTTACCTGCTTGTTGAATCGAAGAAAATGTTCGACTGCTGTCGTGACAAGTACTAAAGTTTTCAATAAACTTCAAATTTCCTTCTCATCTGAAACAGCGATTTTATTGTCCGACCAGAGCGGAAATGGATGATGATCATTTCGCAAAGGCTCGTTGTCGAGCTAGAAGCAATGAATTTCAGAGCTGAAAAAGTCTCGTGTAGGGGAAGGGTCTACTTTCACTCTCTTCCGCCTTACTCGATCTCAATCGGCCGATAAGGATGCCAGACCAGTCTTTTGAAAGGTCGACTGAGAGATCTCGAAGACCCCACAAAGAATTTTCCTCAAACTTCTCGTCCATTGGGGTAACACATCACGCTGATGGTGGCGGTAGCGACCGTTTGTGTGCGTTCGATTGCTGAAAAGGAGAAGTGGTGAAAGCCAATTTCGCCGAGCAGGATCAGTAAGAGCCTGGAGTGAATTTAGCGGTTTCGTGCCCACTACAAAGCGATCCTCTGATTTGTAGTCATAATTGACGAATGTGTCTTAGTGGTTGTTTGAGAATGTTGTAGGCTTACCAAAAATTCCGTTCTTCATGATCCAACGAGCGAAAGGGAGACAGAACGTACGACCTGACAACTGTCACCAGTTCTCATTGCCGACCGCGCCCGCATGTTCACACCTCCGCGACGATACAGCAACGGTGTGCATCTCCAGCATCTCTTTCTGTTCTCTAGGTAAATGATTATCTTAGTTGCTGGAAATTGAGTGACGGAAAGCAGGACTAATTTGTAACGAGGTTGAAACGGCGGCTAGTTGCCAGTGAAATCTTCCGACTGGCTTTCGAAACAATTCGATCTAGCGTTCAAGTCGACCAAGAAGGGCCTATATCAATACCAATTTGTCCGTTCAAAATTTCAATCTGCTTTGAAACTGCAACACCACAAAACTGGTGTCAGTATGTTTTATTGCCCCGTGGAGGGGCGAGGGAGGGTTCTCGGAGGAGCGGGAGACCGTCGACTAGCACTGCGTCTCCTTGAACGTCCGACGGTCGAGGCAGAGACGCTTCACGCGGGGACGAGCCTTTCTCTCGGGTTACGGTAGCTCCTCTCTCCCTCACCTGGGGAGGGGCGTCGGTCTGGGTGGTCTCGTGCTGGGCATCCATCATCTCCACTTCCTTCACCTCCTTCACCTCCTTCTTCTCTTCCTCCTCTCCCTCCTCTTTCTTCTCCTCGGGCTCGGCGGGCGTCGAAGTGGCCACGGGCATGAAGGTGTCGAGGAAGAAGTCGTCGTCCTCCACGTTGAGCGCCGAGTCGACGAGGTAGAGGACGACGAGGAGCGCCGCCCACGTCAGCAGCACCCACTTCGCCGGGCCCTCGCGACGGCGGCCCTCGGCCTTCGGCCTCTCCACGGCCGCCTTCGTCTCGTGCCGCGGACGCACCAGCGCCTCCCACCAGAGACTCCCCGGCACTGCGGCTGTTGCTCTTGTTGAAGCAGAAGAACCAGGGACGGCGGACAGCGTCGCCTCGGGCCAGCAGTAGAGGCTCTCCAGCGGCGGACGATAGCCGGCCAAAGCGTTCGACGAGCCTACGGCGAGGACGACGACGGCCGCAGCGAAGAGGAGGGCGTCTGCAGGCTGAAGGCCGACGAGGCCGAGGCTCACATTTGAGCATGGCAGAGACGGGAGAGACGAGGCGACCTTCTTCGACGGCGAACGATGAGTACTTTGACGAGGGAAAGGAGCCTGGAAAGTTTGCATCTTTGAGAGTGACAAGGCGTTTGAATGTTTCAAATCTGTTAAATGTCTCAGAATTTTCGAATGTCTACGCTCTCTTGTTGATGGACATTGAATTTGTCATGCAAAGAACACCTGAAAGTTTCTTTTCGTCCTTCATCTCATCCTCACTCAACAGTTTCAGTCGCACAATTCTAGCCAACACAAGAAGCGCGACGATGTTCCAGTTGTTCCTCTAGCCTAATTGCCCCCATCTCAGCGTCTGACATGAAAAGTCTAATTCTAATGTTGTCTTGGCCATCTGCCTGAGAGAGGAGAAGAAGAAAGAGAAGCCATCCGACGCACTCAGGAGAGGCAACCTCATGAGCTACGCGGAGAGCTTGCTGCTCATCAGGCACCGGAGAACATCAAGCCTTTTTTCACTTCCATTCCGAAGTTGGATTTGCCAGGCATATGAGGGAAGGCTGAGGTTTTCAGGCCATTCTCTTCAGAATAGAGTTGTTTGGACTGGAGTGACGAAGCCACAACGCGAGAATGCAGCGCGATGCTCGAAAACGGATGAGCAGCGAAGCGAAGCATGCCGACGCAACGTCGCTAACAACTTCGACTTCGAAACTGACTGACGGCCCGAGCTTCACTTCCTCAGACACGGCGGTCGTCCCCGCAGTGAAACGATGGAACAGCTCACAACCTCGTCGACCATTTATGCATCAAAACCACTTTATTCATAACAATCAAACAGAAACATTCTTCAGACTTCTAGAATTCAGATTTCCAGGCACGTCTCCCAGTTCCTGTGTACACGTGGCGCTCTTCACTTCTTCGCACTACGCAGTTGGGCGCGCTTTCCTTGGCCGATCGGCGGACGAACAACCTCAATCATCAACTTCGAGACCAAGACTCTTCACTCACCTTTCCTCTCAGTGTCTTCAGCTCGTCCTGGACCTGTCTCCACATCACATGGTCATCGAAGAAGAGGCCGTGGAATCGAAGGAGCTTCGTCAAGTAGTGGAACATCGGCAGATTCGGATAATACTGCAAATCAGATGACTTTGAAGACAACGTGAAGCGCGTACCCCAGGCGAGAGTTGTTCGGTCGTCTCGAAGGGCTCCTTCGACATGACGCGGACTACCTGAATGCCATATGTTTCAAAACCAGCCGTGCCCCCGCCTCCGGCGGGGTCCCGGCTGGCTGGGGGGCTTCGCCCCTCAGCCCCCCTCTCCTAGAACAAAAGGACAGTGTCCGCCTCCGGCGGACACCCCGTCAATTCCCTCTGGGATGCTCGCCTCTTACAGCAACTCTCAACCGCCTTTTCTCCATCTCCAATCGACCACTGGAGCTGCATAGAATACTGCCTCTGCCCCTTCCTCCCCCTCGACCACTGGCCGCCAATCGACTGGAAGGATCAAATTTTGACCTACCGTAACCCGCGCGCGAATTTTGGCGCGCGCCAGAAATTTGAAAGCGTGACACACGACGTGACAGTCGCCGTTTATTATATGTAAGGATTTTCGAGTTTCCAAATCAGTTCGCAGATGCTTGTTCTACACAAGAGTTCCGTCTATCCGTCAATGTGGCCCTAAAAGTTCATGGTGAGATGAACCCGTGAAAAAGACAGAAGAAACGCCACTCGTCGTCGGACAAGGAATGAAGAGAAACGAACAACTGACGTCTCACAAAAAATTAAACAGCTGAAGGATTGCGGCGTTTGATGTGCCATTTCTCCTCACGCAGCGTGGAAGCAATGTTTTAGCTCAAACGAGTGGCGTGGTTGAAGAAAGTGGCCTTGGATGGAAAGTGAAGGGCTCTAGTGAATGGATGGATGAATCATGTCATCTCCAAATAGGTTACACATTTACCGCAAACCGATCCGTTTATGCGATTAAAACAATTGTTTGCAATGATCAAAGTCAGTCAATTATGAAGCAATATTCACAAGCGAATTTTATTTTCAATAGAAGTGGATGATTTTTGTTGCGTACAAACTCCATACATAGTTGTCGATCGTCAGACACATGTGAAATCTCAATGTAACAAAATTCATCATCTTCGTGGAGCACTTCGAACTCATGTCCAGCAATTATTTCATCGATAATGCGCTCGAAGTCGTGAAACTCCTTTAGGCGAACAACGAAGCTCCAATCAAGATTGTCCTTGACGTGATCCTTCACAGGCTTTGTCGTCCACTTGTCGATGACGGCCTTTAAGCCCTTCAATGTCACTCGCGTCTCGATGTTGGTAAGTTTAAACAGAGAAAGTTGTTCAAAGTGGGCAATTAAGTGCTCGTCGGTCAGCTCCCAGACGGCGTCATCGTCCAAGCATATTACGACGGAGCTCCAGCGCCAAAACCGTGAATCGTCAAAGATCGCTTTTCGCACGGCAAATGGCTGTGTTGTCTCCAGATCGAGACTACTGCGCATTCGACCCAACTTCAGGAGATCGTCCTCGTCGAGCGCAGCGCATTTCGAAACATACATATGGGAATCGCACACATAACGGACGTTGGCGAGAGCGTCGATTAATTTCTTGTCGAGAAACTCAAACTTTCCAGAAGTGGAGACGAACTTTTTGCTGACGAATTTTACAACGTGAGCAAAGGCTTGTTCGCGAGTGCCTTTGCGAATAAAGCATTTCCAGAAATGAGACGGGCCATCATAATCTTCTGGCTCAAAATCTGTGTCATTCATTGCTTCAGCCGCTTGTTTGACGACCACTAACACATGCGTATTTGCATCACCAAGCAAATAGTTGTAGTTGGACGGCGAGCATCGCAACCCGCGACGCGGTTCGATTAGCACGAAAGTGTGCCTGGCTTTATTGCGCTTTTCGAAGGCTTGACAGTAAAACAGAGGGTAGTCCTAGGCGCATGCTGGTGAAATTTCAAATGATATTCCTTACCTTTATAGTGACGTCGTAAGGCACAGAGACTAAATTGAAGTCGGTGAAAGGATGAAACGGGCCGTTCTTCTTGTAGAAATGGGAAAATCTACAATTATCGTAGTTTGGAATAGATCAATGTGCAATGAATACCGCTTGCAAGTCTGCATCAGTTCGAGAGCGGCCTTCTTGTCAAGTAGCTGCATGATGTGTTGAAGGATTTCGTCGCAAGTATTTGCGAAATCTTTGTGATCATTTGATGATGCATCGAGACGACGGCGTTTAGTGGGCCTTCTTGCCATTGCGAGCATACAGCTGAAATTTACATGGTCAGAATCAATCAACCAAGTCAATTGGAATAAATGGCTTGGAAGTGTGAGATAAGTAAGCGTTTGTCATAAAAATAGCTCAACTTTTTTATTCGAGGAAGCGAACGGGAAGGAGAGAAAAGCGCAAGAGTATTTGCACGAGGGATAAGTTTGGAGAAGTTGCGGTCAAGAGTGCCAAATACCAGTAATTGCAATATGTGAGACATTTGAGCTGCAAATAGCCGGGAAGGCGCTAACAGGGCATCAGAAACGATTTTAACACAGAAAGATAATGATAAAACGGTCCGCGGCAACATCCATGTGTGGTCTGCTTTTGAATGCCCCGGTCCGAGCTCTAGCGGGAGGAAGCATCTCGTCCCGCAAGCCCCGGGACCAGGGAAGAGGAGGAGGATTTATCAGTTTCGGTGCTTTAGCACGTGACAATAGAAGACAAGTGAGAGAGAAGAGAAGAGGTAGAAAAAAAGAGGTGAGGTGCGTGAAGGCGGCGCGTCTCGTCTGGGGTCAGCGGTCAGCGGCGACGCAGAGCGTGCAGCCAGTTGCATCCTAGCTTCTTGACGAGGGAGTCTCTCCTTCGCGGGCGTTGTCCTCCCGAGCGTCGTGCGCGATCCCTTGGGTCCAGTCGACGACTCTTCGCGGCCACTGGTCGGCGCTCATCTCGGCGAGCTTTCGCCTTGGGGGCTTCTCATCGAAGGCTAATTTGACAAAATACATGTATCTGTCGTGCAGTCTTACTTTCTTGAGATAACATGCCGAGTTTCCTTCCATAATTGACGGCCTCTTGGAAGGAGAATGGTGAACGCGAGGGTGAATGACTGAATGAATCATGCCCTTCGATGGGAAGGGCCTGCGATGATCGTGTCCAGTAGGTCCAAGTCGGTCTCGGAAGAAAAAATGCTATCGGTCAACGTGAGATATTCAAAATGGATTTATTCACACTCATACATGCGAGCACGTTAATTTCTCACGGCTCCAAAGTAAAGCAGTGCTACAGAGCTTCACAAACAATAAATTGTCGATGATCAGCAGGACTTTGTAAGGGTGCAAACGAGATATTCACAACGAGATTGTCATGGAGTAGGAAAATGATTAGTGGCACGGTTACGATTGCTTTCCATTCTTGAATCTGTCCAGAATGCCTTTCAGATAGCAGTATCGCAATCTCACGCGAGCATCACGTAAATGTCTGTGAAGCCAATGGTCGTGCTCTCATTCCTCTCTGCCCCGTTTCGCGCCGAACGATTAAATTCATTCTTACAGTTCCTTTTGAGGGAGCATCTTAATTGCCTATACGTTTTCATTATTTTCCATTCCGAAACTTACACTTACTTTCTGTTATTTCCCTCGACGAGCGCAAGCGATCATTGGGGGATGATGTTTCGTTTTGGCGATCGACCGCCAAAGTCAAGAGATCGAGGATTGCTGCGGCCTCTTTACATTTGTCTCTTACGTGCATACGTTTACTTGTCACGTGATATTAGTTGTTACTTCAACCTAAGTGTTTTCGACGCAAAACGACAGCACCAACTTCTGCGAGATGTTCCTGAGGACCACACATGTAATTCCATTGAACCAGGAATGCCATCGTACTCTTTTCCAATACCATTTCATCATTTGCTATTCAAAACTTCATGCATTTATCTATGGATGCAATCTGAAAACACAAGAAAACTTCTGCATTTTTGGAGAGCGAGAAATCGGTGAGGTAAATCGATTGCTTTGGAAGGAAGACAACGCGAGGGAGGCGTCAAGATCGGTGCAGGCGCATGAATCACAGAAAGAGGGGAGAGCGGTGAGGATGGCTTGCTCAGACCCCGAAGGTAACGGGGTTGGAAGGAATCGTCGATTTGGATGCAATGTCATGTTGCGAAAGGTTCCTTGAATGGACTAAACATTAATTGAAAGACGCTTTGCCATGTTCACCACGTTTTTTACTGGACGATCAACATAACAAGGTGAATACTTTTTTAGATTCACTCGTTACAATGTCTTTCTGCAGTCTTCATCATTTAGCTCTTGACACAGCGTACTAATAGGCCGACAAGGCGAAAAAAATCACCCATGAAGGTTAACTTTTCTCGCCGTTCTCCTCTTTGATGGCGAACACGAATCCTGTTACTGGTTTCAATTGACATAACTTCTCATTAACCGTCTTTGTTCTTGTTAAAAAGATCCTCAAAGTTTGAAGAACGCAAGGTCTTTGGCTCAGAAACAAGCAAGTGACGATGACAGACTTTAGATCTTGGCTCACGACTAAAAGCAAGCAGCTTGTCGGAATACAATAGTTTGTGTGCCGTCTGCCAATTGAACTTCACATCAGGCTTGCTTACACTACCTTTGCTCACAATTGTCAGTAGTAACGCTGAACCAATTGAAAGGCAAAAATGAGATCCAGATTGACTCTTGTTTGAGAGATGCCATTGAGAGGTAGCTTGAAGAACCAAAGATTTCAGAATTTTGGAGTTTCCAAATTGGCTACATACACGTCTGTTCTACGTAACAGTTTTCCGATCCGTCTATGTGACCTTAAAACTCTACGTGAGATAAACTTTGTGAAAAAGACAGAGAAGTCAAGAAACGCCACCCGTCTTCATTCACGGAACAAACCGGAACGAACAACTGACGTCTCACAAGGCGGAAAATGAAGCAGCTGGACGCTTGCGGCGCTGATGCGTCATTCCTCCTCCCACTGCATGAAAACAATGTTTTAGCTCGAACGTGTGGCCCTGCTTATTCTTCAAATTGGATGAGCATTGAAAAGGGTTCTTTGTGTTGCCTTTGGGATTCACTTGACAAATCTGTTGAAGAAATCAAGAGCGTTATGCAGATCAACTCCATAATTTGTTCAAATCGAAAACAAGCCCGCTTGTGGGCATCTTATTTGCTGTTTACCATGAGGCTGCTTCGATAAATTATCTGCATGCAATCTTGAATTGAAGAAAGAGGCCGCAGACGGAAAGTGGAGGACGCGCTAGCGAATGGCTGGATGAATGTCAGCGATGCGAAAGGTTGACCATTGGGTCGAGCCGATCCCGGCGCAAAACAACTCTTGAGCGGCTAGCAAAAACGAAGCCACACAAAAAGTTTATTGTCGATGGGATAAATTGCACATTTTAGACTGTAGCCAATCCATTGTTTTCGAAGCGAACAGGCCCTCGAAAGGAGACTTTTAACGCTAATAGGTGAACAATAATCACGTTGACCCTGCGACATCTTTAGAACTACCCAAAAGCTTGACTTACCCAATAATGCGATGCAATCCAGACGGATAAGCTTCGGAGCCTGACTAGAGCATCTCTCCAATGCATGCTATGCGAAAAATCGTTCTCCCACTCCTCAATGAGACGCTTCATTGGGTCTATTCCTCCTCTATCCCACTTTCCCACTTTCTCACTTTCCCACTTTCCCACTTTCCCACTTTCCTACTTTTGACGTTTCATTCTCCCCCTTTGGAGGGCATCGAGCGGTCGTGGTTTCCCCTTTCATGGTTTCGGCTCTGTATTCTAATATCGGGAGCTGATTCTAGGGACCGCTGTCGCTTGTTGCAAAGGTGCGCGGGCAAAAGCCGCGTATAGCGGAGAAGAAAAGGAGCGCCAAAGAAGAGAAAGCGCGCGCTTTCTCTTCTTTGGCGCTTTCTTTCTAGCCCTCACACGGCGAAAACTTTTCAAGGGAAAGCAGAAGCGCGGGAATTAATAATTCGCGCGTTTGAAACTCTCTCCCATCGGACCGGAAAGTTTGACTCGCCGCGCTCACTCTTCTCGCGCATTTGAAGCTTATCGAATTGTTTTTGGTTGTTTTTGACGTTCGTTTGTTTTCTTGCTAATCTGCTTTTTCTAGGTGAAATGGGACAGGGATCCTTAGGCGATGATGTCGAAGGCGAGAAGAGGCCGAATTACGCTCCGTCTCCGTCTCCTTCCTCATCCACCAACGTGAGCTTTGCTTTCCGCATTGCATTCTCTTGTTTTTAGCGTGGTTTTGACGGTGCGATGCGACCGGTGTCGCCGCACTTCGCGTTGACGTCCGCCGCTCCGTCTCCTTCCTCATCCACCAACGTGAGCTTTGCTTTCCGCATTGCATTCTCTTGTTTTTAGAGTGGTTTTGATGGTTCGATGCGGCCGATGTCGCCGCACTTCGCAACGACGCCCTTCGCTCCGTCTCCTTCCTTATCCACCAACGTTTGGCCTCACTTATCATATAGTCTTTCGATAATGAGAGTCGGCGTATTGATGGATTTTCTTAAGGTCCTCATCATTAGCCATTTTGGACTCACCTTCATTAGCCGATTACGTCGATTCAATGCCGGGAATCCGAAGGGCACACCGCTTTCAATCGCACATGAGACAAGCAGTCTCATGCGCGATCGAACGCACATGAGACTGCTTGTAGCTGCAATCGATAAGATAGCATAAAGTCTACGCATTTTTTACCTTGGCACTTTTTTAACCACGAGGCTCGTTCAACTCTCTAGAGATTGCCTGTAGATTCACTCTCCGATTTTCTTGAAAGTGAAATCAAACCTTATGGCGTTCAACTTCTTTTTTCTTGTTAAATTATTTATGTAAAGAGCGTCACAATAGGTGTTAGAACAACTTTTTTGTCCACATATTCGTAAAGGCAAATATTTTCTTCTTGTAGGCGCGCTATCGGTCTTTGATTCTCTAGCCACAAGATAATCACATTGCGATTCATATACACAACCTAAAACTTTAACAGATGAAAAGATACTCAAGAAAAGGAACGCGAGCCAAAATCGATAAACGTTTGGTGAGAGAATGGTGGAGGGAAGGGTGGAAGACTGGATGAATCACATGCGAAGATGGGAAGGGCCTGCAATGACCCGTTGAATGCATTTGGCCGATCTCACAAGGCCTTCTCTCGGTCATTAGCTGTTTCAAAGAACAGAAAAAAATAGGTTTATTGACGCACATGCCAATCACAATAGCGACAATGAATGTCAAGGTTATTTCACTTCGCTATCAATAACGACGAGATTTTCGACATAGAAGAAAAATAAGACATGTACAATAAGAGGAAGAGACACCTTGAAAGCGGCCTTTGTATGATTTTCAGTTCTCATAGCACCCTGCAACACTTTTAAAACCACAAAAAGTTTCACAAATCTCGGGCGTGTTGTTTTCTAGAAAATCAAATGGTTCGAAAACCACTCTTTAATGCTTGACATGCGAAATGAATGTTCTGTTTCACTCCTTACTGATCGCAAGCTGTCTCCGGTAAATAGCCTGGCTAACAGGAAGGGATAAAGGAGATGAGTCCACACTTTCAGATTGCATCCATGGATGAAGAAGAAGAGTGTAAAACCTCTCTAAAGTTTTTAATTTTAGCTATGCTTACTTTATCTTTACTAACTTTGGTTAACCGTGATGCTTTCACGAACGAGTCGCTCAATGATACGGTATTCTTGAGAAAAGTCTCACCAACGTTATCCTGCATCCTAAGGTGCCCTTTGCCGTTTCCTTTTATCATTCGCTGTTTAAGAGCGGAACCTTTCCATGGATTATTTAAGCAACCTGCAAACACAACAAGACTCTAATTCCATGGACGAAGAGCGATTTTAGGGAACGAATGCTCATGAGAGAAGACGTGGAGCGAGGAAGGCGTCGAAGGAGGCAGGCGCATGAATCATCGAGAGAGAAAGGTGGTGCGTTGTTGAGATCTTGAAGGTAACGTGTTAGAAAGAACCGCCGTTTTAGGTTCATTGAGCGGAAAATTAGATTTTTCTTGAGTATTACGGTAGTTTGACTTACCCTCTACCGCTCCCGCGTAGAATTCAGGAAATTCCTTCGCATAAACCATTTACGGTAGGAGCCAGCTCATGTCTGCTCTAAAGCCTTTATCGAAAACGATATTGTCGAAGGAAGCAAGCCAATCAATTGAAAGCAATAATCACAACGAACAGCGCTTAGTAACTCCGTTTTTATTCGAATTTTATTTGCAAGAGAAGTGGATGATTTGTGCTTCGCGAAAACTCCACACGCAGCTGTCGGTCACAAGACACATGCCAAATCTTAATGATGCAAAAAAATTCATCATATTCGTCGAGCACTTCGAACGGATGCTCAGCAATTACTTCATGTCTTATAGTTTCAAAGTCGTGAAACTCTGGGAGACGAATAAGGAATCTCCAATTAAGATTGTTCCTGACGTGATTCTTGACAGGCTTTGTCGCCCACTTGTCGATGGCTGCCTTCAGACCTTTCAACGTAACATGTGTCTCAATATTGGTAAGTTGAAATTGAGAAGGCTGTCCAAAATTTGCAATTAAGTGCTCATCGGTCAGCTCCCAGACGGCGTCATCGTCAAAGCGTATCACGACCGAGCTCCAGCTCCAACATTGTGGGTCATCAAAAATCGCTTTTTGCACGGCAAACGGCTGTGTTAACTTCAGGTGGAGATTGCAACGCATTCGGCCCAACTTCAGGAGATCGTCCTCGTCGAGCGCATCGCATTTCGAAACATACATATGGGAATCGCACACATAACGGACGTTGGCGAGTGAGTCGATCAATTCCTTGTCGAGAAAGTCAAACTCACCAGAAGTGAAGGCGAACGTCTCGCTAACAAATTTGACGACGTGAGCAAAGGCTTGGTCACGAGTGCCTTTGCGAATAAAACATTTCCAGAAATGCGACGGGCCATCATAATCTTCTGGCTCAAAATCCGTCTCATTCATTGCTTCGGCTGCTTTCTTGGCAACCACGAAGACCACCGTGTTTGCATCACCAAGCACATAGTTGTAGTTGGACGGCGAGCATCGCAACCCGCGACGCCGCTCGATTAACACGAAGACATGCTTGGCTCCATTGCGCTTTACGTACTTCGTTTTGTAAAAAGCCTTCAAGGCTTGACCATAAAACAGAGGGTAGTTCTAGGCGCATGCTGGTGAAATTTCACTAGTTCCCTCACCTCTGTCGGTACGTCATACGGCACAGTGACTAAATTGAAGTCGGTGAAACGACGAAACGGGCCGTGCTTCTTGTAGAACTGGGAAAATCTGCAATAAACTCAGAATTGAATGTGCAATAGAATACCGCTTGCAAGTCTGCGTCAGTCTGAGCGCGGCCTTCGTATCAAGTAGCTGCATGATGTGTTGAAGGATGTCGTCGCAAGTATTTGCGAAATCTTTGTGATCATTTGATGATGCATCGAGACGACGGCGTTTAGTGGGCCTTCTCGCCATTGCGAGCCGGAAAGCTGAAATTCACATGATTCGTGGAAGCGAACGGCAAGGGAGGAGAGCGCAAGAGTATTTGCACAAGGGCTGAGTCTGGAGAAGTCTTGAAATCACGAGTGCTAAAAAGAGGTCATTGTGGGTCACCAAAGATCGAAATCACAGCCGGGAAGGCGCTAACAACCGAAGACATCAGAAACGATTTTAGCACAGAGAGGCATCTATCAAATGGTTTGCGGTTATGTATTGTACATCCATGCGGGTAGTCTGGTTCTGAATGCAACGTGATCGTCCCGTCCCGGATGCCTTAAGACTGGGACGGGTCCCGGTTTGGAGGCTTCTGCTGCGTTCCCGAGACGTTCCGGGACTGTCTCATCCCGTTAACCCTACTGCGAGGGCTGCTGACGTTTCAAGCCTTTTTTTCTCGAAGACACAAACAGTGGCGCTACATGTAGACGTGACGTATCCGTTTCTGACTTTGCAAATCTTCACCCAGAGCACTCAATCTACTTACAACTCATTTCTTTAAAGCGTTTATCGAACACATTTGTTTCGAAGCAATACGATGCAGTTAATTGGAGAGCAATAGGGACAACGAGCAATAACAAACGAGCAGCTTCATTTCCATGCGAAATCTATTTCAAAGAGAAGTGGATGGTTTCTGACTCGCTGAAGGTCCACACCCAGAGCTCGATCGAGAAGCGAGTGCGAAATAGCAATGTTGCAATATGCCGCGCCGCGCGAAGTTTGGTTTGCCCACGGGCCCGGCACTTTTTCCAAGTCTACTTTTGGCTATTAGATGGGTTTTTCTTCACCTTTTGGGCTAATTCAAAAACCCACGTGTAGCTCTTGACGAGGCGCACAACATATCAAAAAATCATTGCAAAAGGTTCAATCCACAGGAAGTTACAGCAATTTTTAGTCTGCACAAAATGTTCGTTTCCGTCTGTCTGTGTGTTCGCTTTTATGTCGCCAGGCACTTAGGGCACTTTTTCTGCACCTTTTCTAATTCTGAAAACAACATCGGAAAGCATGAACACTTTGGATGATGCGCGAGTTTACAGATTAAGAATTGGTTGAGAAGCAAGAAAGATCTGGCCTTCTGAAGTTGCAAGATGCCTTTCAAAGGGAAAACATCAAGAGCAGTTCAAAAGCTGAACCCGTGAGACCTACGCGGCAAATTTTTGAACCTTTTAACATACACCAAGTTCTTCCCCGTCATTGACGGAATCTCTTCGAGTGCCGCGCACTGTCGCCCTGCGTGATGCTGTTCAGTAGCCAGGGCGAACACACCAACTCTGTAAGATCTCCGCGTCATTCTGAATCTCCCAAGCTCGTAAAGTCTCTGCCTCTGAACAGTTGCGATGCTGATTGTGGGTGTAGCCGCTGTCACAGCTTACAATATATTCATTAACTTATGGAGGTGCTTCGCACCTCGGAAAAGGGAGTGAAATTATCTATTTAAAAAAGACTCCTCGTAAAAAGGGGAAGTTTGGTTTGCTCTAAATGCCTTAAAAGAAGCGAAATTTCTGAAGGATGAAGTTTGGTTTAGTCAAAGGTCTTCAAAGTAGCGAAATTCTTGAAGGTTAAGTTTGGTTTACCTCTCCAAACCAAACTTCGTTCTTTTCAGAGAAAGGATCGCGCACGAAAAGTCGAAGTTTGGTTTGGAGAGGTAAACCAAACTTGATCTTCAAGATTCAGATTCTATTTCGGCAGATCAACATAGTCAAGAGGCTGCGGAGGTCACCAATTGAATGCTGTAGTAGCGAGTGTTGTGGTTGGTCGGATAAAATATGCATGCCTAACATCGCACCATAAACGAACGATAAAGCCTTAAATGGAAAGGAATTCAAACAGCCGCTCGGATTATGACAAATCTCTAGGAGGGATGCGCTATCTTGCGGCGCTGATGCGTGAAAGGCGAATGCCGAGTCGGCGTCTTGCCACTTTCTGCCCCCTTCTTCGATGAGCGGACTTCTCGCTGTCCCCGATGCCGGCTTTGGGGAAGGTCCCTCGCGGTCCCCTCTCCCACTTATTATAATCAACGAAGTGACGAGGAACACGAACCTCAGAAACCCAGGGTCTGTATTGTTCAAAAGTAACGAGCTGTGGAGACGCAAAATCTGTGCGACTTGTTTAGAGATTCATTTGAAGAATC
The DNA here is from genome assembly GCA_034700245.1 of Poikilolaimus oxycercus. Classification (NCBI taxonomy): domain Eukaryota; kingdom Metazoa; phylum Nematoda; class Chromadorea; order Rhabditida; family Rhabditidae; genus Poikilolaimus; species Poikilolaimus oxycercus. Next base: position 336 of record JAQIXL010001760.1, on the reverse strand, counting down.
CTGGGCCCGTAGCAAACCATAAGTTATGGTTTTGGTTCAAAAGTTAAGGGATCAAGGTAGGTCAAAATGCAAAGTGCAAGGCATGTGACGGATGTTTCTCGGCTATCTTTGCAGAATTTCACGCTGAACAACTTTGTTGAACATCGCAAAGCTTGAAAACGCGATCTAAGAGGGTAAAACGCCTTGCCGAAATTGCCAAAACCATAAGTTATGGTTACCTCAGCCAGAGAACCATTAACTCTATTATGAAAGTTGTTACCATCCTTACATTGTGACATTGTGACCAAAATTTTGCTATAAGGTTTTTATGCCGCCCAAACAACTTTTCTATAGCAA
>JAQIXL010001759.1:0-15969 GCA_034700245.1 Poikilolaimus oxycercus | reverse complement strand
GGAGCTCCCCTCCAACCCCATCCATCTTCTCAAGGACAAAGAGATCAAGGTGTAGCACTGCTGTTGTTTGTTGTGCCCGTTGTTGGAAGATAAATTTTGGTCATTTATGTCTGGGAATCATAAGCAGAGCGGTGATAGGATCAGATGCCACCAAGTTCAATCGGTTGCAAACACGAGCTCCGCGATCTTGACGACAAGGATGAGACAAGTTTTTGCCTCACACAATTGAGGCTGGGAGTTATCCCACCCAACATTACTCGTCCCCACAAGCAATTTGAGATCCGATTCGTTCTCCCCTCCTTGCACTAAAAGAAGTATTTTGCCTCAGCTGTGCTTTTGGTAAGTTTATCCAGAAACTCGTCAGCCTCAGCATCCGAAATGAAACCGAAAACAGCGTTTGAAAAGACAAACAAGTTGGAATTCTCAGAAGAAAAGAATAGACGCTGAAAAGGGTTCATAGCGAGTGATAGAAACAGGAACACAAAAACGGGAAGACAAATGTTTCTATGCATAGCAAGCACACCTCGATTCTACTCTTTCTCACAACATTATCACAAGAAGCACGAGAGGACCGAAGATGGAGGACTAAGGACGACTTCATTCACACTTTCAATGAGACAACGAAAGGGAGAACTGCAACGTGCGAAAGAGAAAGAAGGGGAGGGGAAGGACGGACTCTGCACGAGGGGAAGCGATGCACAAGCGGATGTTGCGAGACACGAAAGGAAACAGAAGGATGGAACGAATCGCAATAAGTTAATTCATAAATACGATCACTGGTGGGACAGGAAGGGATGGGAGGAGGCTCACTCGTTGTCCTCGAGCGACAGATGCGTGATGCGCGAGAAGTCGAACTCCTGCGTGGTGCCACGGCGGAAGATGTCGAGCACGTCGCGGCACACCGACTCGAAGTGCGTCGTCGCATCGTAGGAACGCGAGATGAAGACCTGCGACTCGGCGCCGAGATCCGTCGGCTCGTAGATGTCCGACACTTTCACGAATCTAAACCAACAATATTCGTCATTGTTCATTTCAAAGTGAACTTCGCTGCAAACTGGAGGAGCGACTCACTTCTCAGTGATGGATCCGAGGAGCTGGAGTCCAGGGAGGATCTCGGCCTCCGGATTGCTCGTCTCGACCGTCGTCGAGACCATCGCGATGTACCAGCCTTTAGGAGCCACCATGTTCGTGTTCGACACGAGTGAGATGTAGATATCTACAAGTTTGTTGAGATCAGAGGCTGGATGGATACCGTAGTGCCGTCCGACTTGCTTTTGTGGAATGATGATCTGGGAAGATTGTGCCTCGTTCGTGTTGGGAATCGTGTGGTTGAGAAGGCAGATCGCGCGGATCACCTGCCCCACCTTCTTCACACGATCCGGCACGTAGGAGGGGTCGCAGTAGATCTGAACAAATGGATTGAGGAAGCGGAAGGAGAGACAAACCTGCTTGCCCTTGACAATCTCATCGCCGCATTTCACGCCGATCGCCTTTCCTCCCTCGAAGACCACGTTGTCCACAGGCTTGTCCAACATGTACGTGCCACCGTAGATCGCCGAAAGACGAGCGAAGCCCTTCAAGGGAATATTGAGTGACGCGTGAGAGTCTCACCTGCGGCAACTCTCCAAGTCCATAGAGAGGATAGAGATAGGGCGACTTTCCATAACGAGCCAACGAGTCCGAGTATAGGCGAATCTTCTCGACACTCGGTCCAAACGGCTGCTGCATGTACTCGTCGTTACGGTAGAGGGCGAGGGCGTGTCCCGTGAAGTCGGCCGTGTTCTCGTCGAGACCGAACTTCTCATACACCTTAAAGGATCAAGTCTTTGAGAAGAGATGACTCACTTGTTGCATGGTGTTGTTGTGCGGGTCAAGACCTTGCCACGTCTCCGGCTTGTTCGCGTCGAAGGTCTGCACCCAGACGAGGAACTTCTTGAAGCGACGCTTCTCGAACATGCCCATCAAGGAGGTGGCCAGCGCCTCCATCTCGTCAGCTGGCACCTTGTACACCTAAAGAATAAGGCATTGAATTGTGAGATGGGACGAACCTTGCCGCCCTTGTACACATAGCTGCCCTCAATGCTCTTGAACTCCAGATAGCGCGTCACACCCGTGTGGATGAGAAGCTTGACGAGCGAGCCGTTCGCCATGAGGAACTTCGGGATCAAGTCCACGTTCCAGTCACGGCCGCGTCCCATCTCCGATCCCGGCTTCGCATTCGGGCCTGCAGAAAATTGAGACGAGCGAGACAACTAACCAAGGAATTTCTCGTAGAGCTGCTCCAGAGGAGTCAAGGACGCCGACTCTCCGCCGTAGTAGTTGTTCCGGTCGATGTGCAGCACTTTCTTGCCGGACACCGAGAGCATTCCTGAGAGAATGCACTCCTGCAAGCATCATTCATGAGACCACAATTGAATGAAAATCAACCTCGAGGCCGGTGCCGAGAACGATGGCGTCATACTCCTCATCCATGATAGCGCGCTTCGAGTTCACACACAAGATAAACCCTGAAATTGAAGTTAGAAACACAAAACACGGGACAAGTAAATCAGATAACAGCCCTCTGCTGCTCTGTGTCAAACAGATTTCGCAAACATCAAACACTGAGCGCATGAAACTTTATCGTTTTCCCTAAAGTTTAAGAGCGACAAGGCCGTAGTTGACAGCTGTGCTCCCAATCCAAGTCCATTCGTTGCAAATCGGGTTGTAGGCGATTCCGTTGAGCGAACGAACTGCACATCCGCCTTCCTCGAGGCGCTTCGTCAGTTCTTCGGGCGGCACGAACTTCGACCAGTCGTGCACTCCACGAGGAACTATCCCAAACACCTCCTGAACCGATGATTAATGGTGAAATTGTAGAGTCAACTACCTCGGCAAGCCAAACAGCCATAAGTCAACTGGCAAATGTCTTGTTCATTGTAGTGAAGAAGAGTGGCGCCCCAGGTCGAGCGAGGGAGGTAGCGGCCGCCACAAAGGTCTGCAGATTGCCGACATGCTCGACGATCTCCGAGGCAACAACCGCATCAAATACTGCAATTCCTTCTTCTTCCTCTCACTCAACTATTTCCACTCACATTCGGTGTTTTTCTTCGCGAAATCCTCCACTTTGGCGTGTTCATAGTCGATTCTTTCATGGAGTCGCTGTGCTCTGAGCGCCGGCGACTCGAGGCTCTTCTTTGCTGCAGCCACGGCGCCCTCACTCGCGTCGATGCCCGTCACTCGGAGACCGAGACGAGCCAACGGCACCGACAACAAGCCGCCACCACTTCCGATATCCGCTACTCGAAGCTCCGACAACTGCAAAACAAAGTGGTTATAGTGAGAGAAAAGGTTTCACTCACTGGCTTGTTTCGTGGCAAGTTCTGACGAATCCAGGGAATCCGCAGCGAGTTCAAAGAGTGAAGAGGCTTGAAAGACCCGCCTTCATCGCTCCACTCCTCTGAGAGAGAGTCGAACCTCGCCACTTCACCGGCGTCCACTGACGTGGACGGCTTCGCCACCGAGGCGAAGGAACGTCGCCAACTCGGTGAAAGACGGCCCGCCACACGCGCACTCATTTCCCTCCTTTCCCTCGGCAGTCGGCTATCCCGGTACTCAATAGGACTCACAAATACGAGATGAGAGAAGCATGGAAGCCCTAGAGCCTCTCACCGACTGTCGTATCGGATCTTTCTTTCAAAATTGAAGTATCTCTCGCCTACTCGACAGTGCTTTATGCCGTTGAGGCGACAATTGATTTTCAGCTGCGAGAGAATCAGACCAAACGCGTGGCCTGCGGGCCCTTGAGCGCTAATTCGAAGAGAGGGCCACGTCCCTGCGAGCGAAGAAGGGAGAGAAAAGCGCGCAGCGGCAGGCAGAACACCCCGCATCCCTTAATGAGCACGAGACCAAGCTCAAGGGGCAGGCATCGCTCGTTTTCTCATCGTTTAGTGGGGAAAAGGCGAATATGGACATACGATGAAAAGAAGTAAGGATCTCTCTGATTCTATACATTCTACGCGGGCATTCTTCATCGGGGCTTCGTCATTCCTTGCTGTTGAGGAACTTGGACAAGAAGTCCTTCGGCTTCGGCTCCACGTTCTCGCGGAAGAGCATGTTGCGCACATGGTCCGGATTGTAGAAGGCGTACTGCACCGCGACGATGTCCTGCAGGAAAAAGGGACGATATCAATTAACAAAGCGTCAAGCGAAATAATGGCAAAAGGGATGATTTGGAAAAAAAAATAGGCATGTTGAAAACCAAGTAATACGAGTGATGTAGGATGAAAATGTACCTGCTTGAGCTCGGCGACTCGGCGATCAATCACCCTCACGTCTTGAAGATGCGCGTTCTTCGTAAATTGCTTCTTGAGCACGGCACGGAAGACTCCAAGCGGCATGTCGTACAGGCCATAATCCCACCAAACTGTTGGAGCGATACGCTGTCTGCAAACATCCAATATTATTTGGAACCAAAGAAATCAAGGTTCCTTATAGCTTTGACCAAAGGTTAAGAAAGAAAAAGAGAGCGAATGGTCTAGTCCGATAAGAAAAAAAACATCAGCTTGGGAAACACATTGAGAGGGAGGCCTCCCAACCAGCCACGTGTCTAGACCACTCATACTCCATGACAAGTTCGAATCACCATTTCCCAAAGATCAACTACAGATGATTGGAGATACAAGAAAATACATCTAATCTAAATGTGCCCCATGGATGGCATTCATCTATCGGTAAAAAGTTTGAGTTTAAAAGGTCAGAAAACTGAGTGGTTACGCAGTGAGAATAGGCTCAAACTTTAGCGTTCAAATGGAGTAAAATGAAGTGATGCGAGCGAGGGGCGGTGCGCGCAGACACGCGGAGCAAGGCAAGGGAGGGGTCATGCGAGCATCCAGCGGAGAGAGCTCCAGACGGCGAGCGCGCGCTGCTCAAGAGTGAACAAATCCGTGGAAACAGCTCATCCTCCACAATTCATCACACCACTTCTGATACCACGTATAATTGATGAGAAGACGACTGAGTCAATTAAACTAAAAAAAAAGTGACCTGAAAATTTTCGCCTAACGGACCGTGAAGGACACACAAAAAAGAGCATCTAAGAACTTTCCTGCCGTTTTTTTTTAAATGCATTCATCTTGGCAAAACATGAATTCCCTAGTATACACTCTTGTATTATCGACTTTGACGCCAAAAGAAAGGAGAAAATAAATCGCCGGAGAGGCTGAAGAAGGAGCAAAAGAGAAAAATGGAGTCCGAAATTGAAGACGATGACAGACGACGTCTTCAAGCAGACGACGATGGACGAAGAAGAGAGCGAGAGCGACCGGGGAGGGTGCACGACTCAACGACGACCGCCATGAAACTGGAGCGGCCCCGAACCTTCTCTCCTTCTCTGACTCGCCGCGCAATCGATCCCTCCCCATGCGTCCCCGAAGCCCAAAAGTCACCCGTTCCCTCATCATTACGAAGCAGAAGAGACTCTCTTCAGCAACGTTCTATGACTCCAATGGTTGAACTGAGAGAGAAGACAAAAACGGTTCCAATCTCCTCGTGTTTAGCGCGCGACGTGCGGTCGTGAGGGAGAGGGGGAGGGGGGAGGGTCAGCGTGAGAGGACGAGGAGGCAGGACCTCATTCTTTTCGTACCTCCACCCCTCACTCGCCCCAACCACCAAACACATCGATTTGTGCGTGACAGAAAGCGTTCGTCCCAGTCCAAATGACCACTTCCCTTGACGCGCTCCATCATCCGCCCTTCTCGCCACGTTGTGCAGAGATCACCCTTCGATTGCCCACTCCGTCACTCCCTTCCCGTCACAACAAACTCGAGTTCATCGATCAGCAACAAGTAACGAAAGAGGTGGGAAAGAAATCTCGCGGCTTATGAGGAGAGAGGAGAGGAGAGAAGGCGCCTTGCGGGTTTCACAATCTGCCAACGCCACCGCGAATGCGCCGCCCAAGCACTGCTCGTCCTGTTTGCACAGGCGTGCACAACACGAAAAAGGGAGAAGAGACCGGGATAGCCGGGGCCCCTGCGTCCCTCCCCGTCGACAATCAAGTCGCGGACTCCTGCACACCTACCAAGAGCTGGGACTCATCTCGACGGTCAGACATAGAACTGCAAGGTCTTTTCAAAAGGAACAGAAAAGAGCCCACGACGGAAAATCGAGATAAGCAAGTCAAACGATGAAACAAAAACGTTATGACAGAAACTCACAGCTCTTTGTATGCCTGAAGAACGTTGGCGCGTGCTTGCTCCTTGTTCTGGGACTTCACGGGAGTCACCTAAACAGTTAAGGTACTTCAGTTCTGCTCAAGCAATATTGTAACGTAAGAAAAAAAGAAGAAAGAAATGCGACAACGAACCTGCCTGGTGACCGCCTGTGCGCCCACACGGGCCACCCGTCCGGCTTGAGACATCGGCAATCACTAGCAAGTACGCCGCTAGATTTCATAATGTAGACGTATGAAGAAGATATCATCTGTGCTTTGAACACTTTAGAACGACATAATAATTATTATATGTATTTATCATATAATAGCAACACCACTTCACTGAGAGCAATATGGAAGAGAAGAAGAAAAAGAACGCGTGTTGATGGACGATGGCGGAGATGGACCAAGTGGCAAAAGGTGCAAACGATCCCTTCTTCCACAAGGCCAGATCGTTTACCTCGAAGGACAAATTCCTAAGAAGAGAGTAGATTCAAAGGAAATTGTTGGTCAATCGGCGCAAATCAGAACATGCAAAAAGGGACCGTCTAGCACGAGGATCAGTTCAGATATGCTACAACAGAACGGAAATATATTAGTTTCGATCCACAATACCACTACATATTTCACATCAAGCAAAAGAAATGTACCGACGGCAAGTTAACAAGGGGGAAATCGGCTATTGAGTGAATTGCCATCAAGCTTTTCTCCAAGTAAAAGATGCGTCTGCCACTAGAGAACTCTACGATTATTGAAGTACACGAGTTGTAGAAAGAATTGAGAAATAGTAGGACGAAGCAGTTGGAGGTACAGCAACACCAAGAGAAGGACAAAAATGCAAACGCGACTAAGCGCTAACCCTCTGATGGTCTAAAAGTAACATGGAAAGCATGTTGAGGCACGCGAATAGCACTCTTCCGGACTGGGTGGCCATTAGCGCCGATCGGTAGAGCCATTCAGTCACTCAATCGACGCCTAGAGGGCCAAGAAAAGGCTAGAGCAACGCGTCAAATGGTAAACATAAATAATACAAGTGGGTTTGGGCAATAACTGCAACGCTGAGGCAGCCGAACGGCAAATAAGCGATGGATAGTCAACAGCTGCATCACAAGTTTCAACTGTGCTGAACTATCCCCGAAGTGTGAAATTGCATTCATGGAGTTTTGGAGAGAAGAAAGAAGAAGAAGAAGAAAAGACGCGCACAGGGAGGAGAAAAGAGATGATTTACTCGACAGCGCCGTCGACGATTTCGTCCTCGTGCATCTCGGTGGTCTCAGGAAGGAGGATCTCCGGATCTCGAATCTCCACCTCGCCGTGCTCGATCATCAGATGCACTCTCTTGTGGTAGCTCTCGTGCTGCTCCATGGACTTGCGATCGGCGAACGACTTCACACAGATGTCACAGAAGATCGGTCGCTCAACGCGTGCCATCGGATGCTCGAGATCGACGTGCTCGAGACACTCCACCCGCGACATGAACATCGACTTGCAAAGGGGGCAATCGAAGCGTTCGAAGGCGATCGCCTTGGCGTGCTCGAAGAGATCATCGTTCGTTCCACCTTGCTCCTCGAGGTTCTTCATCAGCTCGTGCAATCTTCGCATCTTCTCCGCCACGGGAGCTGTGGGAAGCAATTCTCCCTTCTGAATGCGTTCAATCCAGAGTCTCGGGTCCTGTCCAAGACCGAGCTTCTTCTTGCGCGGGCGAGACGGAGGAGTGAAAAGCGGCTCACCGGTACCTGCATAAGAGTAGAGGAGATGAGAAAAGCTCACAAACCTCGAACAATAATGGCATCATCGGGAATGTCAGCGGGCGGACGTCGATTGGAAGCGAAAGGCCTCCACGCCTCTTCCAACTCCTCCTTTGTGTTAACATGCGTCTTGAGATGCTTCTTGAGGTTGCCCTTCAGACGGCATGTCTTGCCACAGTACGGACAGGCATGAGGAGTGAATCCCGAGTGCACACTTCGGTGCTCGAAGAGATTGGACTTGAAGCGAAACGCCTTTCCACAAATGTCGCAAGAGAAGGGTTTCTGATCCGTGTGAATGACGGCGTGTTGCTGGAGGCCCTTGAAGGAGACGAAGATCTTGTTGCACACGTTGCACTGATGGACAGCTCGCGGCGTCTGCAGCTCCATCTCCTCGTCATCGTAGCGATATCCGTCGACAAGCACCGAGTCGTCGTGCATCTGATGGCGGAGATCTTCTTCGTCGTGCGTGCCGTTGCCCGGCCCCACACCGGCCACCACATAAGAGGCGTCCAAGTCCATGGCGATGGGAGGAGCCAGGTTCCTTGGTCCGATCAACCAAGCAACGACGGGGTTGTACCCTGAAAACCGAATCACATTAGCTCGTCGCTGAGCTTCTTGGAAGAAGAAAGCGAAGAACGATTCAAGCAAGCTTCCGAAAGATGCAACTCTATAATCTAACTTAATTTGCGACTTTTGATGATTATTCGCTAATTCTTATGGCTTTTGACCAAGCACATTGTCGATAAGAAAGGAAAGGTATGACTCACCCGGGCCTCAAGAAACTCGACTTTCCTTTCGAGTAGATTGATACGATCACTCAGCTGAGCAAGCTTGCTGCGGCACGAAAGCTCTAAAACAAAGGCATTGGGTTCATTGTATTACGTTAGTTTTCACCAACACAACTTCGAGAAAAATAAACTACGAAAGAAGAATCGAGAGATTTTGCAAACCTCAAGGGCTTACCGAAGTTGCTTAGAAAGTTAGCAATGTTCTTGATGTTGTCAGAGATGATCTGCTCGTACTCGCGGTTGTCCCAGTCTTCTTTCAGTTGGCGCTGAACCACCGAACCGGCATTCATATGCAACGTCGAAGAACTGCAATAAACACTTCTTATTTTAATCGCAACGACGTCCGAAAATATCATCATTCAATCATCTTATCACATACACAAAAATAAGAAACAAAAAGTGAATACTTCTGACAGCAAAGTAATGCGAACTCGCCGATGAGGTCAGCGCGCAGCGTGCGCTTGCTTATTCGGGGAAACAGAGCGCCAAAACTTAAGAAGGTTGCTTACTTTTTCGAAGAACTCATTGAATCACCAGCTAGATAGAGGAATATCACAATGCGCCCAGACAAGTCGACTCACATACCACGAATACTGGCTTCAACTAGCCAGTACCGTACGCTTAACCCTTGAGCGCTACCGTATGCCTTGAGACGCTGAAAGCGCGCTACGGAGTGGTTTATCTACGTGCTTTTTCCATGCGATGACATCCCCGTAATTTAAAACCGTTAAAATTTGCAAAAAATCAGCAACATGATGAAGCTGCGTCCACTAAACAACGCTTGGTGCCGGCCGTGACGTCACAGCCGATATCGTAGCCATTTCAAATTTCCCTTCGCGCCAGGACCAATGCGGCGCGTGTGGCGCGCTTTCAAATCATACGGTAACTTCGGACTACTGTAGCTTACTGTAGTCTTGTGTTCGAGACCCTTTATGTTGACGGGAGACTAGAAGAAGTCCGGGGCCTATTGCTGTGGGGTAGTCTGTATTGATCGGCGACTTGCAAGACACGCTAGAGGCCAATCAGTGAAAGTGCATTTCTTCATTTTTCTTTGCGTGCTTCTTTCCGGCCTTCTCCTCCTCGAATAGGTCTCGGGTCCGAAACGACTCGAAAACCTTTGCTGAGAGCCCTGACAGGTTCTTCAAACACAGTCTCACAGTCTCACGAAGATATTCTTCATTCAACTCAAATTTTGTAAGTGGCGCAACAGTGTCAGAAGAGCTGATTCAAAGTCTGGGAAGGTTAATCCAGCCCATTGGGGTCAAATTCTCTTGAAGAAAGCTACTTTAACTGGATCTGAACAAGAAAAGCCTTATAATTAACACCGCATCAGTAAACCTCTGATGGATCTGCGAAATCGCACTATACAAGTGTGAATTGTTAGGTATGGGCTTTCATTCATTCACTGTCTCACCCCGTTCATCGATGACCACCGGCCCTCGATGTCTACTGTATCCGCGCATTCACTCTCTTCTGAGTTCAGTCGCGGTCCGCAACGGCCGCTCACGCGGGGTCCCATCGCGAAGAGCCTGCGTTCGAAGGGAAACACCGTCGGCACAGCCCTCGTTCGATACTCCCCAGCGTGCTGGCTCAGCGTCCCGGGCGCCTTTCGAGGACTTTGCGAAAGAGCTTGTTTTCTTGATAACAGCGAGAGATTGAAGTAGAGGTCTGCGCTTAGGAGCGGACAGCTTGTCAATGGCGCCAAAGACCAACAGTATCGATTGAGTGTCATCCTTTGCGTGACTCACAGTCGCGAATTTGCTAACTATACTCAGCTTTCATTTCTTCTGTCTTCCGTTGCACGTGCGTTGTCCTAGAGTCTCGCCCTTGGTGGTCTTGAATTTCTTTCCCATTTTGAAATTTGATTCTTCCTTACTATCTCGTCCTCAGTATTTCGACATACCAATAGTCATGATTGTTTTGCGTGATTCATCTTCGTTACACTTAGCTAAAACCCTCATTTCAGTTAGTGGAAAAAGCGGCTTGGACGAGGAAGAAAACCGAAGATGTTGGCTATGCTCAACAGAGTTCTCGACTGGTTTCGCTCACTTTTCTGGAAGGAAGAGATGGAACTCACTCTAGTGGGCCTTCAAAACTCTGGCAAATCAACATTTGTCAATGTTATCGCTGTGAGTTTCTAACAAGTGGAAGCAGCTTCATTTTGTTTTCTTCTTGACTTACAAAGTTCTTTCAGAGCGGTCAGTTCACTGAGGATATGATTCCAACTGTTGGCTTTAACATGCGCAAGATCACAAAGGGAAACGTAACGATTAAGGTTGGTACACTTCTTCTGCTTCTCGACTCGTTTTCTGCTTCAAGCAGACCCTAAATCCCTTATGAAGCGCACGCGGCATGGGCTCAACGAATGCCATTTTTCTTCCTTGGGGGCCGACAATCGAACTATTGCGCGCAGTCATTCATGTCTAATTTCCCAACACATTCACACTAACCGATTCTGGATAACGTAGAAGACAAGAAAGTTGGATGTGACCATTTATGTTTAGTTGTGGGACATTGGAGGCCAGCCGCGATTCCGTTCGATGTGGGAACGATATTGTCGTGGTGTGAACGCCATCGTCTTTATGGTCGATGCCGCCGACGAAGACAAACTTGAGGCCTCTCGAAACGAACTCCTTCAGGTACCGTAAACTCTGAGCTCTTTACAAAAACTGTTTTAGCTGCTCGACAAACCGCAACTTGAGGCGATTCCTGTACTCGTTTTGGGTAACAAGAAAGATCTCCCGGGAGCACTCGATGAACGGCAGCTCATCGAGAAAATGTTTGTCAACTTTCTGTCCGAGAAGCCTGAAACTTTGCAGGAATCTCTCGGCGATCCAGAACAGAGAGATCTGTTGCTACTCGATCTCGTGCAAAGAGAAGAGCAATATCGGTCAGCTGTTTTGCTTGCACTTCCGGGAAAGAAATCTTTGACGTGCTAGGCACGAAAGGAGCGCCATCACTGTTGTAATTTTCCTCGCTCCCATGGAATAGACACGATAAGACACCGATGGCAGTGTCGCGTTCCTGTCCTAGGGTGCGAGAAACAAACATTGATTTCCCCTTCACTTTAAACGTTTTTCCTTTTCAGATATCACCCTGCAGTGGCTGATTCAACACTCGAAGGCTCCACGATAAATGTGCACAAGCCGTGATCAAAGGAGTCTTCACAAATGAATCGGTCAACGGCGTATTTCTACTTTTGTTCATCTTTCCTCTGTTCACGAGTTTCCTTTTGCGTTTTGACACATTTCCATTAATTCGCCACGTACTCGTGGAACTCCCTCAAGCATCTTATCATAATTTATGTGTGTGGAGTAGCTGGAGATCCCAATTCGGACTGGTCGTTTTATTTCGAAGGATGTGACCTTTATTTCAATTTGTGATCGGCTCTCAGAAAATAATTGCAAACTCTCCGTGCTAGTCGCGCATCTCAGATTTTCAACGCTCCTACTTTTTGTTGAACAGGACCCCTCTTTTGCGCAACTTTGCCAAGAATGCCCAGGAGCTGCAGCTAGCCATTTGTGTTAGTATGCCCGCCGGTCACGAGAAGGCTTTCAGAGCTGGTGCTGTTTTACCAGCGGTGGAAAGCCTTCTTCATCTCGTTCACTTTGACCAAGAGTTTCGCTGTGCAGTCGCCCCCTTTCAGCTTTTCTAACTTCGACATGCCCAGCAACACAAATTTCTCTATCTCTCTATTTAGGAGAAATGGAATAAAGAACTGTGCTGTATGTCGTGTAACAATTGCTAGTGCCAGGGAAAGTTTATCTAGCGGTCGGTCGGTGAAATCGTTTCTAAAAGGGGAAGGGCCGCGCAGCAACAGAGTTGCCTTGTTCATCGAGTTCAGCTCACTCCAGCTTGGGGTTTCCGAACTCCTCAACCTTAGGGTTGCCAAGCTTTGGGTTGGCGAACTTGGGATTTCCAAACTTAGGGGCTCCTCCGAATTCGACATCACGCTCGGCACGCTTGGGGGTTCCGAAGTCCTCCTCGGCCTTGGGGTTTCCGAGCTTGGGGTTGCCGAGCTTGGGGTTTCCGAGCTTGGGGGCTCCTCCGAACTCGACATCACGCTCGGCACGCTTGGGGGTTCCGAAGTCCTCCTCGGCCTTGGGGTTGCCGAGCTTGGGGGTGCCAGCAGCGGCGGCGATGGCAACGAGCGCAGCGATGAGAAGGAGCTTCATCCTGAAAGCAGTCATTGTTAGTCATGGCAAGACAGTGGAAAGGTAGATAGGGAAAGTGATGCTCACTGTGCCGCGTGGTCGAGCTTTTATAGTAGTCCGCTTATATATGAGGAGGGAGCGTCGTATGCTTGTGTAACAGCTGTTTTAGCGCCGCGCTTCTCTTCGTTTTCCATACTCTTCACATTCTCTGTCTCAAACGTCCGCCCCTCTGTCTCTTGATTAGTGAAGCTCCATCTCGTTTCCAAGGTCACAGGCCCTTTGTGAAGCCGTTTCTCTGTTTTGTTTTCTTAACAATTATCTTCTATCAACTAACTTCGTTGTCTAATCTCCGTTGCCTAAGCAGCGCAAATTGTTTGAGCTTGTTTTGAGATGTCAAAAAGCTCATTTTTGAGCTACAGTTTTCGGTTTTCGTCATTGATCTCTAGTCTTAAAAAACGAGAGACTGATTTAGTGATCGGCATGAGTGATTGAGATGGGGTGATGGTTGGGGACGTAAGAACTCGCGGAACCGGCATCCACCATCTGACGCAAGAAGACCAGACACACGTGTCAGTCCATTTCTTTTTTTGGCAGTTGCTTTACGACGGAGAGCTCCTACAGTAGCATCTCGGGAAACTCATAAACAGCCGAGTATTAGAAGTGTAAATATCCTCATTCTTTGCCGCGTTAATTGGTTCAGTGAGTTGTTTGCCTTTTACTTGTTTATCTTTATTGCTCTTCTGCTGTTATGTTTCTTGTAATTCCTGTGAATTGTTAGAATTGATATCTTTCTTGCAGAATTTTACCATGGATGAGATGTCTGAACGATGCCTACCAATGCTCAACCAGTTCAGCTGTTCCTAATCAAGGTCACTACTGATCGCTGCCACAGCATGAGAGCGGGTATCTCATGAATTAGGCAATTGAATCAGATCGTTTCAAATACTCATTACCTGGTCCCTCGTTGGCTGCAATTTAATGGGCCATGTTCGATAGATATCAGTTGTTGACTGAACAGAACAATGCACAATGCTCTCGAAGTTTCTTCCTTATTTTGGCGAACCATTGTGTGAGTTGAGTGCACGCAACCCGTTTTCCCATCATGTTTGTGCGTGCAGGCTTTCAGTGAAGACAGCACGCTCCGTACTACGGTCTCTCTCCGCACTTAGGCCTCACCTCCCGTCGCGTCCTTTTTCGATCTGGCCCATCCCGTTCACTCACGTCACTCGACCAAGAACCTGGAGCGGAGTGATTTTCTGTAAGGTCGCAAAATGATCCAGCTTCGCAAAACAACACGACATAATTGCGAATGTTTACATATTGTCTTGCATATCAGGTTATTTCGAAATAAACATCATTAAAAGAGTTCTCAAAGTTGAAGAGCGGTATAGAAGGAGTTCGGTCAGCGAAACACCAATTCTGCTGTTTTGCTAACCGATTTTTAGAAGAAACGAAGAAACTAAAGCAAGTCACTTGCTTGTTGCACGTGTCACCAGCACAAATGTTGAATGTGCAAAGTGAAATTGTTTTGCAACAAATCTTTCAGTCTTTTCTTGTACTTGCATTTCGCAATAGATTGATTGACATGTGTGCAGAGAACGATGCATACTATTCTTAGCTTCTAAGTTCACGTGGAATCGTATACAAAGTAGGTTCAATTGACACTTGTTGTGTTAGGGTTAAATTTTGAATACTTTGATAAACGTGTCACTTCGCGAAGCAAAGTCTTGCTATGAGCGATTCGCGCGTTCTTACCTTGACCTGTGCTGGTCTCCACACGTCATAAAGAGATGTCGGCCAGTTACTGCGTAAACAGCTAGTTACGTCTCGTGTGTCTTGAGGCGGCCCTCTCTCAACTTCGAGTAATCTATTTCTCCCTGATCAAACCACCAAGGATTGGTTTCCACGAGCATCTTTATATATCGTGCGCGGAGCTTCTAACTCAATTTGGGACATTAGAGTAGAAAGAACAGTGACCGGTCGCATGGTTCGTGGAGTGTTATGGCAAGTGTTGACAGGGTGCACCATGCACTCTCGACGGACGGTGCTTCCCATCTCTGACGTCTGGCCTTTGAACAAGCACACGTTCAAGGCGAAACCCGTTCAAACGCTCGAGCATCGGAACCGGATGGGTAATGCCTAACATGATGACCGCTCATTGAGATCTCAAACTACGTACTACGACCCTTACATTAGTAAACATTTCGTGACCACAAGAAACTACAAGACAGGCGAGAAGTTTTGGTCCATTTCGACCATTGAACAAACAACGCTGGTGATTTTACTGACTGCGTTCCAGGGCTGTGCGGGCGGCACTAACTTTCTGCTGACCAGGCACCGAGCATTTAGCGGTCGTCGTTTTTACCGAGCACCGGGCACCGGGCATTTTTCACCAAAAATGACCGGGCATACCGGGCATCGGGCAGTTTTTGTCCTTCTGAAGTACTTTAGTGCCATATTTCAATGTTCCAAGACCAAGGAATTCGTTTTCGATAGAAGGCACTTTGAGAGGCTTCAAAAAGCAACATTTTACTACCGCAAATGACCTCTTTCAACCTCTCGCAAATGTCTGTCAACTGCTCGGTCTCGACCAGTTTCAACCGGGCCCCGGCACCGGGCATTTTCCTCCAAAAATGACCGGGCATACCGGGCACCGGGCAGTTGCACAGCCCTGCTGCGTTCTAAAGGTCCGTTGTTGAGAATGAGTGAAACTGTGATTATGTGTCGATTGAAGAGTGTCTAAGTGCTTTACTTCCACAAGATTCAAAGAAATTGGAAGCAGAAGCACACTAATTGTAAGTGAGTGGACTGTGAAGGTAGGAGGAGAACTAGCTGAAGTTCAAGATGTTTAGGCGACGAGTCCATTCCCCACGAGATCTTGTCCGACAAAGCCGTTGCCAACAAGGCCTTGTCCAACGAGTCCGTTGCCGACCAAGTCTTGTCCCACAAGGTCGTTGCCGACCAGGTCGTTCCCAACCAAGTCTTGGCCGACCAGACCATTGCCAACTAGGTCTTGACCGACGAGTCCATTGCCAACAAGTCCGTGGCCAACGAGGCCGTGTCCAACGAGACTTTTGCCAACGAGTCCT
>JAQIXL010001758.1:0-15969 GCA_034700245.1 Poikilolaimus oxycercus | reverse complement strand
TGACCGTCTGTTGCAAATTTTGTTCTAGGCTTTTTTCCGGGAGGTCCGAAAAGTTGCAATTTTTGTTCAGCAAATTGCGACAGACGGTCAATTTCACCTGAAACGCACGACCCTCCGCAAAAATCCTTGTTGCGGTGCCCTTCCTGGCATATGGTCTCCTTTGAGATTTGAGCACTTGGCTCTGATTGCTTCTCAGAAGACAAAACGAATGAATGGAATAGGGGGAAGGGGCGACGTATGGCGCCTCGCGCATATTTTGTCAAAATGAGGAAATGCTGAATGAGGTTGGGCGACACCTTCTGTCGTCTGCTTTTGTCGAGTGGCGACGATTAATGAACGTCGGCCACCGCCGTTCCCAGGCTCTTCGCCAAAAACAGAGTGGGGACAGACAAAGCGATAGCAATCTCCTTCTTCCATCATTTCATCCTCCAAAAGAGTGTTCACCCGATTCCTCGCCCGCCATGCTGGCGCCATTGCCGCGACAGACAAAAGCGAACTACCGCAACTACACAAAAAAACCCTCTTTCACCTACCTACTGCACGACTTTTGCGTTCATTCATAAGTTCAGCAACAATAACCGTCAGTTTCCAATTTCCTCTCTTCAATCGGCAACGCGAGTGAGAACTCTTTCGCATCAGGCAATTCATCCATCACAAAGTGGCAACAACGGCGTGTTGCGGGTCAACAAAGGCACTAATTACTCTTCTCTCTCTTCTGGGAAGGGAAGGGCAGAGAGCCCTCGAGTCCCTCACCGGCAGAGGTCAGACGCCATTCCATGAGAGTGCGTGATGGCACTCGCCCTCCCACTAATTTACGAGCCGCGACCTCCACCCTCCTGCCCCCTTCCTCTCCCTTCAGCATCTCTCCCGCCACCCATTGTCTCCTTTCATGGGCACAACGGCCTTTCCAAGGGGACTTCCTTTTCGAATTCTGATTGAAAATCAGAACCATCCTTTGACAAGACAGAGGGGATTCAGACTCAAACCCGTTCTCTTCTTTTCAAGATTTCAAAAAAGTGGCTTGACAAATGTGCGACAAGGTGCCTTGCGCATGCCCTTGACGGCGTGGGCGCGAGAGGAGAGGAGAAGATTGATATGAAAACGGGACGCTGCTGCCAGCCTGAGGACCCGGCCCGGGTGTGTTTCACGGTCACCTCTAGCCACCTCGAAGGCCCCTCAGACAACGCCCCGTTGGTCGAGGCGAAACTTTTCAAGGTCGGCGTTGATTCTGTGCAGAGGCAATGGAAGAGGATTTTATACGTTACGAGGGAAAAACTTGGTCATCTCGACGAGGAAGAAGATGAGGGAGGGGAGGGAGAGGGGAGAGGCAAGGTCAGAAGAAAAGATTCGGGCAAGGCGCCTTCTAATTTGAAGGAGTCGCCCGCCAGTGGGTAATTGGTCGGAAAATACAGTCCCTCGACCAACTCGTCCGTCTTCTTCTTTCTCTCTTATCGCTATGGGAGCGGTCAAGCATTGTGTGAAACTCTAGCGAAAACGTTTCGTAACCTCACAATCAGCTCAGACCTGTGGTTAAAGGATGAGAAAAAGCCGGGATCACGCAACCACTACAGAACATTTAGTTGTGTCACTATCAGCAATCTCTGAAACTGTAGAGTGAAGCAATTCGCCGAATATGAATAAGACGTTGGTGATTTGCAGGGACGCCGTCTACAATCTCTCGCTCTCGACACTCGACGTTCTTCATGTAAGTCTCCTCTCAACACTCTCAAAGAGGCCATTAAACCTGATGTTTCATATTCTCACAGAATCAAAGCAAACAGAACAACCCACAATTGATGATCAAGGCTTCTCTTTCAGACGATCGAATGGGCGCCACCGGCCACCCTCGTCGAGACGTGTATGATGAAGGGCAAGAGCAAGGTAGATTCATCCTGAAAAGCTGAATCCAATGAATTCTAGAATGATTGCTACAATTACATTCGGGTGATGATCCGGCAGAGTGCGGGACGGGCTCTCATCTGTGGAACTTACGCCTTCAGTCCCAAGTGCCGCGAGTACGTCTACTCGCCTCAAGAGGACAAACCCGTCAACCACAAGCAGTTCGACGGCGCGGTTCGTTTCTCGCTCTTCTGCTGAACGACTGTAGTCCTTCAGGGCATCTCCCCCTACGATCCCAAGCACAATTCGACAGCTGTCTATCTTCCTGAGACGGACGAGATCTTCACTGGCACCGTCACAGACTTCGCCGGCAACGACCCGCTCATCTACAGACGGAGACTAAGCGGTGCTGATGACGTCGGCCTGCGCACGGTGAGAGACGATGTGCGAGTCCTCGACAGTGAGTTCCATCTTGACGTGATGAGAGTCATTCCTTTAGCCCCGAACTTTGTCTCTTCCTTCTCCTACGGCGAGCACGTCTACTTCTGGTACAGAGAGCGAGCTGCGGAGGCCCTCGACAATAACGAAGAGCGACAGGTATCAAGCTCTTCACAAGGAAAGTGAAATCAAAACTTAGGTCTACGCTCGCGTTGCCCGAGTTTGCAAAGGAGATCGCGGTGGCCCAACAGGCAATTCGCGGGATCGCTGGACCTCTTTTGCCAAGGTAAAATGCTCTTCGACAATCTGACGGGGGACGGCTGCGATTTTTACAAAAGAAACATAACGAATGAGGAGAATTGTGAATGTTCGCTTTCAGGCTCGTCTCAATTGCTCCTTGGCTGATCCAACACCATTCTACTTCAACGAGCTCAGTATGTTATAGCATCTCTGTCAAGAAATATCCCTTCAGAAGCCGTAAGCGATCCAGTGGAGGTGAAAGGCGGCGCCCATGTCGTCTACGCTGTCTTCTCGACGCCGAAGAGTGAACTGGGCATGTCTGCAGTGTGCGCCTTCTCGATGGAAGAGATTCGTCATCTCTTCGACCACGGCACCTTCAAGCATCAAGTTCGTTGTCATCATCAAGAAAGAGATTTCGTTCTTTCAGAAATCAGTCGACTATGCTTGGGCTCCGTTCATGAAGCGCGACTTGCCGCGTCCTCGCCCAACAGCCTGTGCTGCTGGTATGAAAACTTCTAAGGAGCACTAACAATCTTCTAGATTCACAAAAGCTTCCCGAGGCGACAGTCAACTTCGCAACGCGTTACCCCCTTCTCTACGAGGCTGTTCCGGCTCTTCCCAACTCTCCGCTGGTCATTCAAAGCAGTGACAAGCCCGAGTTGACACAAATCGCCGCTCTCTCTCAGGTTCGTTTGGTGATCCGAAAGCAATGCTTTATTCCCAGTGGAGACATGGCTCTAACGACTCAATCTCATGCGCTAAAATAATTGTAGTGTTGAAACAGTCTAACCGATGTTTCTTTTCAGGTGAAAGACGTCACTGGCGTCGCTTACGACGTGGTCTTCGTCGGCACGTCGGATGGCCAGGTGCAGAAGTTCGTTGTGGAGAACGGTGGACCGGCCATTCCCGTCCAGCGTGTTACGGTCTTCGCCTCAGCTGCTTCTGTGGTAAGATTTTGATCTTAATCCCGTGATCGAAATTCTTCAGGTGAACTTGATGGTAACACCGACGCAATTGATAGTTGTGAGTGCTGACGAGATCGCCGCCCTGACGCCTCACAGGTTCGATAATACAATCTTTTGCCTCGTTTATGAACCTAAGATCATGGTGAAGGAAAAAAGAATGCATGAATGAAATTGCAGATGCGGACTCCAAACGTCATGTGCTGGTTGTGTGCGACTTCAAGATCCACACTGCGCCTGGAACACCGACTCCAAGAGGTTAGCATAACAGACAGAAATTGTAACTGAGTCTTTCAGATGCGAGAGCTCTAACGGAAAGTCGTGGCGCGGCGAGAACTGGGTGCAGAACGTGCGCGAGGGTCAGTCCGAGCAATGCCCTGAGATGATCGGCGACGCTAACTCTTACGCCATCAATGGTATGCTCTTCATGAACTCTTCAAAGACCTTTCACAGATGCCTCATCCGAGCGCCCTTATGAAGCGTCGATCGCTCCGTCGGCGGGCTTCTCCGTCCCTCTTCTGCTCCTTCTCCTCTTCGTCGCTGTTGTCGCCTCCACCATGCTCGGACTTCTGGTTGGTTTATTGTCAAACGATCAGTCTCCAGGTGGGCTATCGTCTCGCTCGATGGCGCCTCCTTACCGAAGGCCAGCATCACTCGTCGTCGTCGTCTTCCGGCTCGGACTACGACTCTTATGGCCGACAAAGGCTCACTCGCCATGACAGTCTCACGGCTTCTGCCAAGATGGATCACGTCTATGGCACAGCTCCCAAGGTTCTTGAATCAACTCTAACCGAAACGTGATTTTCAGAACGGTGTGGATACCGTCTCACTGGTGCTGACAATGCCAGCAGTGGGAGCTCCAGGCACCGGACCTCCCCTCAGCGGCGCTGCCTCTGGAATGACGACTCCGCGACACGACAGAAACGCTGTTTTGACGTCCCTCAATAATTCCACTTTGCCTCGGGATTACAGGGTGAAGAAGGTGTATTTGTAGTGTGTCCCTCTAGAGACTTCCCTCTCTCCCCTTTCCTCTTCACTTCAAACGGGTCCTGTACAAGACAAGAAGAGAAAACTGTGTTAGAGTGTCGCTAAGCGGGTCTTCATTTGACTTTATCTTCTCCCTTCCCAAAACGTATTTTTCTAGGCTAACCTCCCGATTCGTTTCAAATATTTCCTTGTAGATAGAAGAGTCTTGTGTGCACATTATTTGTTGTTGTTGTTTGTCTCAATCTTTGTAAGAAGAGAGCTCATTGTATTTGTGGACGTCCCTTTCCCTCCTCGGATCTTCTTGGTCTCTGTATTAATCCTTCTTCCTTGTTCTCCTAGTACAAGTCAGGCGTGAGCGAGAGAGATACTTCTTCTCCCCTCAATAGAATCCATATTTGGCGGATCTCAGGTTGAAAGCGAAGAGTTGTACAATTTCTTTCTTCTTCTTTTCCTTCTTCTTCAGCTTCTTGACGACGGCCTTTGTGCTCTCAGAGGATTTCTCTTCCTTCTCTCTGCCTTCTCCTCTTCTTCACTCATTGCGCTAATCGCCTGTTTCCTTGACAAAAGGCCTTCAAGCTATAAAGAAACTTCAATCAATTGCTTTAAGACATGTAAACAGGGTTATTATTATTGTAATAAACACAAGAAGATCGCTTCAAGAAGACGTCTCCGACTTCAAACATTAGCTTTCATTTCGCAGACGCTGTTGGGTCTCGTGAGACTGCAGCCAATGTCGTGCCATTGGCCGGTTGGACGCATTGAAGCACAACCTGTTCCAAGGACCATCTGCAAGAATCAGCCATCATCATCCCTCAAAGAGGATAAAACAGCTCACATTATCTGGCTGACCAGCTAACCAATTTCTGTACGACGACGTCACCCCATCCAACCATTTCCAGGTGTTCTTGTTTGGTTGCGTGCCAGCCGGCGCAGTGTAGCCAATGCACGTTTCACCGCTGGCAAAGCCTAGAAGTCAAAGGAACATTAAGTAATGATGAAGCTAAAGATGACTTCGAACGTAGGCGTTGTCAGCTGCATTGTGGATGGAAACCAATCGGGCTGTTGGTTGCAATGTCCGACAACGATTGTTCGCCGCTGCACATCCAAGATTACGCAGACGCTAGAGGATTACATGAGAAGAGATTAAAGTCTGAGTACCAGATAGCACTTCTTGACGGAAGCTCGATAGGACCAACCAATTGGACAAATCCGTCCCGTCGTGGTGGCTGTGGTGGTCGTTGTTGTAGTCGTAGTCGACGTTGAACTTTCCTTAGAAGTCGGATCTGGAGTCCTTGTTGAAGTCTCTTTGAACGTCGTCCCCTTTGTCGTGCTTAGTATCGATGGACTAGTATATGTTGAGGAGGTACACTCGGAGGAGGTGGAGAATCGTCGAGTGGAAAGAGTGCTTGGCAGGGAATACATGAGGGGATCTGGGCCCGAAGCGAGACAAGTGAAGACTTTCACGGGGAAGAAGACTATCAGGAAGAGAAAAGACCGCATTTGAGACAAAGACTAGAAGACCGTGCGGGGATATCCACACACTATGGGCGTCAAGAGTCCCTTCTCTCTCGGGATCCTGTCAACCTCCTGAAACGGGACAGCCTGCAGTTCGGTCTTCTCTGTTTCGATGCAAGAGAGCGAAGGGATGCCTCAACTCAAAGATAATTTACTAGGGCCCGGGAAAAACCGAAACCGAAATAGCGCCCGCGCCTGCCGGCGCGGGCGCAAAGCTCTCAGTAATCAGTTGGACTTGGGGGGGGGGGACTCCACGTGAACAACGATTCAGAACGACTTCCATGAAAGAATAATTTGTTGTGCACGAACATTTGCAATCGAAACAACGACAGTAGTGCTGATAATGAATTTGTTGGAGTCTGCCGTGGGATCAAGTTCTCTCAGGGAATCAGGTTCTCTCAGGGAAATCTCAGGGAACTTTAATAAAGTGCGTTAACTTGGCGGGAAACTTGTGCCAGCAGTCGGCCAAAAAGCGAAACCGGTCCCTCGCGTTTTTGCGCGTGTCTGCGGGTGGCGGCGACCTCTCTTTGTCGTGTCCCTCGCTGTCCTTCGGAGGTCGGCCGAGGAGCATGAGGCTCGGTGACTGCAAGTTGCGTCAGCCGGCGTGTCGAGGTGGCCGACAGACGATCGCCCCTCGATCGTCTGTTGACCGAACCCCTCTTCCTCCACGTGAATTCCCCGCGCGCCTCCTTCGAGGTCGACGGGCGCCGCCGCGAATCGCCGAGGTAAGATCGTCGCCCGTTTGTTGAGGGCATCGAAGTAGGGCTGTCCTATGGGATGAAAGATACCCCTGAGTCACGTTCTCGATACAGTAATTAGAGAAGTGGAAACTTTCTCCAAGTGCTCATGGATTGTCTCTTGGTATGTATCTTCTGGTGTCCCTTGCCATCCAAATAGGAGTTCAACTCTGTTAAAGTTCATTTTCGAAGCCGTTACTGACAGAAACTTCATAGCTCTGAACCAAAGGTCTTTTCGAGCTCGCTTTTTGATTTCAAATTTGTCACAGGGACTATCTAGATCAATGATGTCTGGTCTCGCAAGCCATAGGTACCGTAGACGGGTCAGTGTTGAAACACGTGAAGGCTGCGTCGGGGAAGGTAGAGGTCTGAACAAAGGGAATGCTCCTGAACGCTGGAGGGCAGAGATCTTCGTCTCATACGGAGGAAGTAGGGAAGATTGGGATGAGATGACGTTTCGATAGGACTTCAAGCTTCATCCGTTTTCTAACTTGACACTCTCTCAAAGTCTAAACTTGTCATAACAAACAACATCCACATTCCTCGTGAAGTTATGACGAAATGATTCCACAGACATTGTCATGTCATCCTCAACAAGACCGACGTCAGAGAACAGTCAATCTCCGTGCAGGTGGCGGGCCCTTATCGTCTCCTGGAATCGCCGCAGTGGCTGGCCGCCAGCCGGTCGGACCTCTCTTTTCATTTTCTCCTCAGGGCTTTCAAGCAATGAAACCGAGTGAGTAGGATTTCTTTGTTTCAAGTCTCTTCTGGGAGATGCCGCCGAGGACAATTTCCTATTCGAAATCTACCGACTAAAATGGACATTTGTGCATGGCGAAGCAGCCTAAGGCTGAACACGTATACAGCTTACAAACAACGAAAGTGGCTCGCAAGACGCTACTCGCCGTCCTTTTCGCGTGTTGCTTTAGTCTCGCTTCGGCAGATTCTTTTCCTTGAATGCATACAGACATTTCTCCCTCAACGCCGTCGACCTCTGTCGCTCAATCGACGACCGCTTTTTTTGAACCAGCGAGAGGAGAGAGTCACTTATTTTTTTTTGCTCTCTGCCTCTCTCTTTCGAAGTATGGCCTCGTGTGAGCATGAAGAAGAACGTCGACTTCCGTCGTCTCTCACGAGGCTGCCCTTTGACACGAGGAGACACGAGTGAACTGAAATGATTGTCAGGTTTTCCTGGCAGACTTCACCAAAAGAAACATGCATGAGGCTTCAAACATGGCTACATCGCCAGTCACTAACAATAAGTATACCAATAGTTCCCTGATCAATGTGAACGCATCAAATGATTCGCAGACCAGACTAAATTCGTCAAAATGAACAGAGGAAGTGCAGAGGAAACACAAGAAAATCCCAAAACGATTCTGTCAATTCTTTCCCGGCAAAGAAAAAGCATGTTGATGCATCCGACACACGAAGCAAGCTTCCGAAAGGCTCTTCGAAATCGTCTTCGTGAGGAATTCCAGTCATATCGCCTTCCATCTTCCTCTTCAAGCATGCTTTCATTCGGAATCGATTTATTTATTTTCCCAAACGTCCATGAGGTTTCTTGGTTAAACAGCTTCACCGAAGAACTTCTATAATATATACAGACAACAAGAGAGGTTATGAAGAGTCATTGATAGCGAGAGTAAGGAGAGAAAGCAGAAGGTTGGTCAACGCAGAAGGTGGGGAGGCGGAGTCTGTAGTCCCACTGCTGGGTCGTCATCGGCACCACCAGCTCGGGCTCCTCGAACTCCCACTTCGGCAGTGGTTTCGCGTTCAATTGGTCCACTAGTCGCTTCAGAGCTTCTTGCGTGATCACGAAGGGCTGGGTTGGGGCTTGATTCGCTTGACTTGTACCTGGAATATTTGTCTTCTCATTCTTCTCATTGCTCTTACCACGATTCTGTGATGGAGGAGGGAGGGGAGGATGAATTATGATCAAATTTGGCTGTGGCGGGGTGACACTCCACTGTTGTGCCTTCGATGTGGGATGATTCTCGATCGTTGTCGGTGCGGCTATGAATAACTGCGGCGGAGAAGTTCTTGTCAGGCCCACTTCAGAGCCTCCTATGTATCATGCGTTGTAATGGGGAAATAATAGTTCTTACCATGCTCTCGAGAAGCCACTCTCTTGCCAGAATGTGAGTGCGATTGGCTGTGGTTGTAGGCGTTTCTGGTCACTTCGAGTTCACTTCCCATCAGCTGTTTCCTTGCCAGATACAATTTGTGTGCGTGAGTCATCGAGATGCCGAACTGGCTGGCAATCACTTGGAAAGAGGGTCGCTCGCCATTTGGACCCGGGCTGAATCGAATGCTTTGCTCTGACACTGTAAAACTTACGTCTCGGCCATTGCTACCAGCTGGTCTTTCTGTTCTTCGGTCAAATCTTTGGTTCTGCCACGAAGAATTCTTGGCCCGTCTTCTGACTGAACACTGTGTCGAATTCCAAACTACGGTAGTACCTGACACGTCTTCGCTGTTACTTGAGAGTCGGCCACCGACGCGATGCGCTTGACCAACTCTCGGAGTTCGTCTCTCTGCTTCAAGACATTGTAGACACAGCTAGCTGAGACATTGAAGCTCTTTGCTACATTCTGGACGGGGGTGAAGTGTCCTGTAGCACCGCGACTAAAGCGAGAAATCTCATGAAAGTAAAGGATGAGCTTACGTTTCGACAGCGGCAATCATGTCAAGTTTCTCGCAGAGAGTGAGGGCATGACGACGACGTTGCTCTTGTTGCTTCATAGCAACTTGAGGGAATACAGTAGGTAATCCAGAGAAGGTGTGAGAAGAAACACTCGAGGCCAGGGAGACGGAAGCGCGAGGGGACGGGACTGAGGAGGAGAGACGGCGGCCCGCCGAGAATCAGATCTTCGAGTGGCGCCTTGGCTCACGCTCCTCTCGTCCACATTTTGACACTCCTCCCTCTCTTCGCTTTCTCTTCGACCCCGTCGAGAGGCATGAGGAAGAAGAAGAAGAAGACATCCCGACAATTCTTGCATCAGCCCTGGATGATTCCGGATGAAAACAGAGGAAGTCATCTCTTGGTCGACAACCTTCACTGTATTCGCTGTTTTCGTATTTGTTCGACGAATTTCTCAGTGGAAAAGGGTTCAAAAACGAGTTGGGAAGAAGTTGCAAAAGGTCTTCGGCACGTGCTAGAAGATGAATGGCAAAGAGTCCTCAACGGGCTCTTATCAAAATCTGAAATCTAAAGAGGGAAAGCAGTAAATTTAAGAGGCGTTGATGAGAAGTGCGAGTGATCATTCATCTCTCTTCACCGTCTGATCAAGAAACGCACGCTCTGTCGAGGGATCTCCTTCTTGTTATTGTTGCTTGATCCGCCCGCCACATCCACTCCTCCTCGACGAGCTTCTCACTTCTATCGCGCTCTTTCCTCCACATTCGAGTCGAGTTTCACATTGGGCGTCTTATAGCGAATGCATTGTCTGGGAGATCGCGAGCTGACGACGAAAGCCGTCTCGGCTCTTCCCGGATGTCGCGCGGCAAATCCAGTAAGGCTCGCAAGTCGCTGAAGAAGTCTTCAGGCTGCAATCTCCTAGGAAATCTCAACGACGGACAAAGAGCTTGTATCCTTTTCTTCCTCTTCGTAGGTCTTCCTTTGTCTTGAAGCAACATGAAGCATTGAAGGACACAGCAATGCGCGGGAACGTCGCTTAAGGCCGACCAAAATGAACTTCCATTGCTATACGGGCTCGTGCTTTGTAGCTTCAACTGCTTGATTCATGACGGATATCCCATACGAAATAGTGAACGTTTGCCCCGAGGGGAACAAGCCCCCCTAAAAACGCTCTTCTCAATCAGATTCTGAATCGAACGCAAAACTTTGTCGCTTTCGAACTCTGGACCCTATCCTTTTACTCTCACTCCCCTCGAGTGCTCCCTATGCTCCGGTACATTCCTTGGATCTGTGGCTTTGCTGTTGGCCTCATTCTTCTCATTTACAGGTTGTGTGATTGCTGCTTCCTTTGACTGTTCAGCTCAAGCCTTTTCACTTCTTTCTCTGCATCGGACACTTCTAATGACTTCAGCGAAGTTACGTCCTTCACCGGCGGCAAATCTATTATCAGTCTTCGACAGTCCTCTTGGAATAAATCAAAGAAGACAAAGAATGTCAAGGAGTGGGAGATTTACCTGACGAAGGCTATCTACCTTAACAATACTCCAGGGTATGTTCCTCGCTCTCATTTGACGTTCTCAGCCTTGAACCTAGAAGCATCGTTGTTCTCTTCTATGGAGGAATCAACACAACGACAGAGATACCAACTCTGCCTTTTCGTGTAAAACTTGAGACCGGTACTGCTCATTTGCATCTCCAACTGTTTCTCTTCACAGGCGAGTCTGTCGATGTAGATCTTCGTGTGGAAGAGGCCGGACAGAGTTTCGCTGACTGGAAATGGCATCTCATTCGATGGTTCACTTTTCGAGCCCTAGCCTCTCTTCCTCCAAATGCAGATCTTCGAACGTTCTCTTTGGTCTCAAGACATGACCATACTTCTGTATGGAACATCCTTCTGACTCACACAATTCAGCTCCGAATACCCATCGAACTTCAAAATACAGTGCAACGCGACTTGGTCACATGCATTCCTCTTGTGTACGCTTACTATGAATGGCAGGTGTGTCTCCCTTGCTGGCAATAGTTTCAGGTTATGCTCACAAGCCTTGAAATCTGGAGACACTACAAGGCCCACGTGCATCTTCATCTAGGAAGTGTGGAACAGAATCTCTACACCATTCTGCTCGAATACGAGAAAGAGGGAGCTCTCTCAATGACTCGATGGCCGAGACTTGGCTTTGGCAAGGAAGGCTACTTCATCCCGGCCATGGGAAGAGTGAACAATCACAGACTTCACAAGTTCTGGGGGCATCATCATGATGTTGTTATGAGCCATTGCCTCTATAAGTATCGAGTACGTTCCTTCTTCCTTCCTCCCAAACAAGGTCTTCAGGACTCGGCTACTCACATCGCCTTCTTCGATATCGACGACTTCCTTGTTCCTCCCGACGAGAACATGAAGTTGCCCGAGTACTTCGACGAGTTGTTCAAGTCGCATTCTCGTGCGTCAGCCTTCGTCTTCCAAATGGGCGTGACAGAGTTTGTGTCAGGTAAGGTCATCCCTTCTCTGGTGTATTTTCTGCCTTCAGAGAGCTCCTCTCATGATTTCTCAATGGCAGAAATGATAGAATCCCGCCGGCTTATTCACATTCTGCCCGTCGGGAAGTATGTCGCGAATCCGAGAAGAGTGCTCACAACAGAGATTCATTGGCCACTCAAGTACGCCCTTGAAGTCTCACAATGTTCTCACAGAAACGTTTCACCATACAATCCAGTAACAATCAATGCTACAGACAACTTCACCTGGCATTTTCGACGGCCCAGACATGTAAGACTTTGAATAAGCAGCAAGGAGCTTTTAAGTACAATTCAACGGCTTTGAAGCTGACAATGTCAAATGCTAGCGAAATCGGCTATGAAGCCTCCGAACCTCTTCCGTTCCTCAGCTCAGAGAAGATGCATGAAATCACCACCTCTTTCGAGAATCGGCTCAAGGCCAACCCGTTCATCGCCAGCTCCTTTTACTCTCTGCCAACGAGGTATCGCTTCTCACCGACTGCCGAGCTGTGATTAGAAAATGTTCCTCCAGTGGAATCTGCGAATCAGCAATGCTCTTCAACGTTGCGTGCGAAACAGTCATTGCCGAGTACAACACCTTCAAGTAAGTCCGCATAGAATTCCATTGCCTCAGTCTCCTCAACGAGGATATCAAAGCACGATTGCCAGCATGGAAGGCCGATCAACAACTTGTGCACTATTCTCTCGGCCAAAGAATGGTCCGGAAACCTTGTTCTATGAAAGATGTTTGATTAGTTCCCCTGAAGCTTCCTTCTTGTTGATGTGATTGATTGTTGAACTTCGTGCCAATCTCGTATTGAAGTCTTTGTGAACCAGCATCTTCTCTGAATGCAAATTGTGCCTTCCAAATCAACTACATCAAAGCATACAAAAAAGGCCCACACCGTCAATGAAGACCGAGCCCGTTGAACCTAGAAGAGGACGGTGACAGGGCACACAGACAAGGATCTTCTCTCGCCTCTCACCGTGTGACTTGGCGAGTCTGCGAGGGTCTTCCCCGTCTCTCCCTCTTCCCTCTTGTCGTGTCGGGGGACGAAGGGCAGATCTGACGCCGTCTTACATCAGCCACCTCCGGCTGACCAACAGACGACCAAGACGGCGATCGTCTGTCGATCGCCCCAACTCCCTCCGCCCTCTCACGTGAATTTCCACCTTGTCTCTCGGGGGAATCCCTCTAAGTAGGCGACGCCACGCATTGAAGGTCTCGCGCGAGGCGCCTCGCCTTCTGTGACCCCCGACTCGATGTTCTTTCCGCGTGGCAGAGAGGGACTCACATTCAAAATCGACAGCTTGACTTGTACAATGTGAGAACTTTTGAAGCAGCCCACGTGCAGACGTGACAATGGTCGGTTCCACTCCAGACTCCTATCTCATCTGGCCCTTTGTCAGAAAAGTGTGTTAATTACCTTCCCGACTGCCGCCTCTCTCCTCTGGAGGAGTCAGTGAAAGCTGTTGAAATAAGAGACATGTCACAAGGATGAAAGAGAGGGAATCCAAAGGGGTGTCTCGAATTGTCAACAAGACCGTGCATGGACACGTCTCTAACATGGCACAAATTCACGAGTCTGTGTGCCGCATTAGCTCAGTTGGTAGAGCGTGAGACTTTTAAGTTTCGAAGCTATCTTAAGGCCACGGGTTCGAGCCCCGTATGCGGCTAATGTTTTACCAAAGTTTACTAGTAGACTTATTTTTAGTCATCTACCTCAGGTGGAGAAGAGGACCCAGCACTATGCCTTGGAGCACGACAATAGAAATGGTTTGTGAAACCATTTTAGAACGAGAATCTCAATTTGCGCACCTGCTCCTTCTCGCTCGCCACTGTCCACGGGCGCGTATCGGCGGCCACTCGTCCTTCTTCTCCTATCCCCTGCGTTGTTCATCGATTAACAGCCTTCCATTCTGTATGATTTGACGCTATCCCGCTATCATTTATGATGATTTCGAGAAGCTCAAGGTAGGCTAGCCCTTTTACTAGCTTGAAGTTGATGTAGACATGATTACGTCTTCACCTTGAAGAGGTTACTAGTTTCCAACAAGCTTCTCCTCCTGTCTCTCCTCACAATTTACTTGATTTATCTCAAAATGCGGACAGACTGGGCATCATTCGGCCAACTCGTCAAGGATGTTCAACTGAATCCACATTTCAAGTCAGTCTCTTCTTCCTCTTGTCAGTTCCTATTCAGACCAAGTGCCACACTCAAGGAGAGGCTAGCCCAACTCACTCTCACAAAACCTGAAGCCGATGTTCCTTTATCTGAGGCAAAGGAGGCTTTTGCGGCTTACACAAAATGCATCCGACCCAAGATTGGCATGGAGGTCTGTTCGAGTAGTCCCCGAGTAGAATATTCTTCAGACATGGAACAACTTCTTTGCTGCCGTTCACTACTGTCGGAATAAAACACTCGAGATGAGGTCTTTGCTCTCAAACTTGACTCCTTACGTAAATCCAAGAGAGATCAAATGGTCCGTTGACATCGACCCCGAGGTTCGCTTCTTGAGGTTTCTTCTTCAAGTGACAGATCGCCAAGGAAATGAAACCTGGCGAATGCACGATTCTCACTCTCGGCGTCGGTCAAGATATCATCGCCGAGTTGCTTCTCAAAGAGCGCTTCAACTCCAACTGCAACTTCTACGGGGCCGATCCAGTAAAGGCGAGCTTTATCTGTATCTTTAATCTCGTGCCATTCAGGAGATCAACGCTGAGTTGTTCACGAAAATTGGCCAATTCTATCCGGTTGCCATCGGCGCTTCTTCGGGCGCCTTCACAGCAAAAGTCCTTGATGGTTCAATTCATTTCGTGTCAGCTCAATTCTATTTCTTTAGTTGATTCTTCACTTGAAACTACACTTTATCGTCGTCTTCTCATGATACTTTTCGGCCAACGCTACAAATGGGTCGAGAGCAACGTCGTTCACATGGACTTCCCAACATTTACAAAGAACATTCTCAAACGATCCGTCAGTTTCTTCTCTAAGAACTCTTGAGAATTGTGAGTTTAGGTGATCGACTTGTTTCTGCTTGATATTGAGGGAGGAGAGGTGGACTTGTTGCCAATGTTTTTCAAAGGAGGCACTTTGGACATGAGCAATGTCACGGTCTGCCTTCTCAGCATGGAGGTACTGTGCAGTCTCTTGAAGAATTGCTGATTCTAGTTCCATCATTTCGTCAATGACAAGTTTCCCTTGTGGATTGACAAGCTGTTGGAAGAAGAACGATGGATTGTCTTGCAAGTCGACGTGAGTCCTTCTAAACAACCCAAACTATTCCCTTCTAGAACCTCTGGGAGCACTATCAAATCCTGGCTGTCAATGTTGCTGACGAGCTCTGCTATAAGCGATACGTACGTCGGTTCTTCAAGGGCTGAATGACGGCACTTTGAGACTCCTCACGGGTGTAATTATGAATTTGAATAAACCTAACCTTTCCTTGAATATCCTTCAGAATGAGACATGCGAGCTATCCAAAAGCGCTCTTCCTCGTCTGGAGGAGAGAATACGCTCTTCCTCGTCTGGAGGAGAGAATAAAAGTCGTGGTCTCCTTGAGAGGCCGTCAGTGTCGGTTCTTCCTCGTCTCGTCATCATCGCTTCTTCCCTCGAAATGGCCGCCACCGGAGAGCCACCGTCGCTGCCGTCCCTCGCCCTCAAGTACCGTGACGAGCTACAGCAGGCACCCCTCTCTCTCCTCCCTCAATCCATCCATCGCAGGTCTACGAGGGTCTCCGCCAACGCAGCCAGACGCTGCCCGAGGAGCTGCAGAAGCAGCTCGCCGAACTGCCTTCTCAGCTCGAGCCGCGACGTGCCGAGGCCGTGGCCATCCTCACGGACCTCGAGACGCCCGTCGTCGCGCCCATCTCGGCCGTTCTGGAGGCGTTCTCCTATTCCACGGTGCTCATCTTCGTGCTCGGCGTCGTCTCCCTCCTCACCTCCTACGTTCTCGCGCCCATCCTCGGCCTCTTCGTCTGTCTCGTCTCTCTCCCTCTCACTTTGTAGGTGGGCACGGTGCTGGTGTCGACGCTGGCCTTCGTCGTGGCGCCTCTCTACAGCTTCTACCTGCTGAACAAGAACGCTCTCGAGGGCAAGGCGGACAACGAGCA
>JAQIXL010001757.1:0-15969 GCA_034700245.1 Poikilolaimus oxycercus | reverse complement strand
ACAGAGACTGAGGGTACCGAGTCGACGTCGGAGTCGTGACGCTCCGAGACGGCCACGTAGTTCTCCTCGCTCAACTCGGCCGTCATTTCGATCGTCGTCGGCTCCTGATGAGAATGTTGATGGGGTGGATTAAGATACGGAGGAGGCGTAAGGCGAGAGGGGCGGAGCTGCCGGCTCGAGGAGCGCCGGCGACTCGCTGATGGACGGGAAGTCGACGGAGGAGGCGGGCGGCTGCGCGTCCAACTGCGCCTCCATCGAGAGCAGCGACTCCTTCAGCTGGCCGATGCTTGTCTAATTGCCTCTTTAGTCTCTAAAGGCTAGAGGGACCTTGAGTTGTCTGGTGTAGGGGGCGTGGCCCTCGAAGGCGGTGAGGAGGTTGGCGTGGCGATGGGCGAGACGCTCGAGGGCGCCAGTGTTCGCGTCGAGGTTCGCCTCTCCCTGCTTCTCCTCCGCTTGCAGGAGCTTCAGCTCGCCTCGCAGCCACTCCTCCTCTTCCTGAAAGTCTTTGTTTACTGGTTGTTTACTTGTCAACAACCAGTAGGCAAAGAATAAACAACCTGATAGAGCTTGCGATTGGTGACAGTCTCCTTCTCGATGTCCTCGACGTGCTTTCGCTTCATGGCCAGACGGGTGCGGGCCTCGTCGAGGCTCTCGAAGAGCTGCAGCGAGAGGTCCGCGTCGGCGAACCAGCGCGTCTTCAGGAGTTTGTTCTGCACCCGTCCCTCTTGTGTTTCAACTCGCCTGCTGCTTGAGAAGAAGAAGCTCGGCGATCCAGCCGTCCACCTCCTTGGACACGGTCGCCTGCTCCGAGAGCACCTGCTGCAGGCGCTCGCGCTGCTCCTCCAACGCCGCGTGCTTCTGCAAGCACTTGGAGGTCAATGAAACAATTGAGTTTGCATTCTGTATTTACAGCGTGCAAATGAGCTTCACAGGCAAATGACATGACTGGTTCGAGCGCAATGCATATTTCGGCTTCCGCCGTCTCAGCCGTTAGATCTGTCTCTCTCGTGTGTATGTTTGCCAGTGTTTTCTGCTCGTTCACTACCGTTCGAATCTCTTGATGGAGTCGCTGGCGACGACGCTCCTCGTCGGCCGTCACACGACGCGCCTCGCTGAGACGACGAGACACCTAAATGACGCCTGCTTCCTGGCGCCCTTCTCGTGCCACCTCATTGTAGATGTTCTCGACCTTGACGAGCACCTCGGCCTCGATGTTCTCGCTGCTCGTCGTCAGCGCCTGCGACGTCGGCGTCTCGGTCCTCTCCTCTCTGAACGCTCTATTCTTCTTCATTTTCTAGGCTAACCGTGCTCCACAGCCGTAGACGAAGATCGAGGTGGCAGACTCGTAGGTCTCCTCCGACGTCGAGGAGGAGGAGGGCGAAGGCGAAGGCGAGGGAGGCGAGGCCGGCCGCTGCAGGAAATCTGAAGAGATATGAGATTGCTTGTTGAGAAGGAAGGAGAACTGACGACGAAACATCTCGTTGACGAAGAGCACGGCTCGCCTCGGATGACACTAAAGAACTGGCATCCCTTGACATGTAAACTCAGGAAGAGCAAATCCGCCAGAAACCCGCAAACCCACAAATCGGTCTGGTTCTATTGAAATTGCCGGCGTCGAAATTCTACCATCGCCGAAACGTTCCAGAACTAATGTTGCTGGAATAAAACAGCCACACCACTTGCCTTTGTCTAAAGTTCAATTCGCCACGATTGCTGGTGATTTTTCGGTCAACAAGTTTACCCGTCGTCTAGCGTGTACTGTCTCACGGTCAGTCACTTGCACGTAGTCGCACTCTCCAAACAATGGAGAACATCTTCTTCTCCATGCTCTCAGGGTCCAGCGGCGCACAAAGCTCAACGAACAGCGCGTGTTGATGGCCGCTCCGTGCAAAGCGCTGTGTGTGAGAATCGGGTTCTCATTGGAGCGAGGCAAGTCAAAAGGAAGAAAGAGCAGCGGGGAACCTGCCGCCTCCTTCGGAAGCTTCTTCCTTATCCATTGTCTCTGCGATCCAACAAAGCCCCTTCTCCTCTGATTGAAACTCTGACGATGCGCTCGTTGTCAACGGTGATCGTTTGCTTTGTCTACGCGCTTCTCGAAATTGTGCCAGGTTTGTGCTCTTTGCGGTTTCGAAAGTTTATTAAAAGAAACGTTCTTGGACATTCAGTAATTTGGGGTTGTAGCAATAACATTTTACTCAACAGTGTTTGCAGAGTCCGCAGAAGCGAAGACTGTTCACGAACTTTTCGAAGAGACCCGACATGCACAAGCAAGGCAACAAGCTCTAGCTGAGCAGTTCACCCCTCCGCCGCATCCCCCGCAACCTCGATTTGAGTCTCCTCGAGGAGTGTTCATCGATGAAAATGGCATCGTCATCCCTTATGGATCTCGACATAACAACTATTGGGTTTGTTTTGTCTTCAACGAGGAATTGTGAAGGATTCAGATTGACAAGGTGTTCAACAAGTACGCTCCTCCACCACCAGCTCGTCTCCCCGAGGGTAACATCGCTCTCGGTCGTCAATACGGGTCTCGTTATGCAAGTCTCGGCTCCGAGTTGTACGACTACGGCAGTCAGGGCCGTCTTCAAGGATCTCCATGATTGTGTTTGTGCTATAAACAGAAATAAACATTTTGAAATTAAAAAGGGCGCTTTTTCTCGCCTCGAATCTGCCACTTGCAATGGAAATAATGGAAAGCGTGTCGCGTTGTCTAGCAAGGAAGGGCCCCATAGACAAAGAATTTCGCTCATCACCAAAAATTCATTGGCGAGGAACACGGAAACCTCAAACAATTCTTATCAAAATTATAGCAAGAACATTGAGCTCCTGCCATGGGGTACATTTTGTTTCTTGAATGCTTGTATGATGAGAGCAAGTTGGGATCAAAGGCCTAGTCAGCGACGGCGTCTGCGACCCGCCTCTTTTGGCCCCTTTCAGCATAAAACACGCGTGGAGCAGAGGACAGAATCTGGTCTGAAGCGGGCAACGACGCACCGTTTCACACACAACAAGACCAATTTGAAGTTCTCTAACGATATATTGGTACTTCTCCTCCTCTAAAGACATGAGAATGACGCTGTCAACATCTTATAATGATCGCAAGTAATCAGTATGATCCTTGGTCAAAACAGCTCACATAAATAATTATTGTTGTTCTAGTGAAGTTTTGTTAAACAAATTACATTTTTTATTGCAAGACAAATAGAGGCTGGATTGTTCTCCAGATTTTCGATTAAAAAAAGCATTTTGTGTCCTTCTGACTAGCATATCGACGCTGCCGGCCTCCATCGTCGCCCTGCCCTCGCTTTTTCACACATTGTCGACGATCGACAAAGGACGAAATTGCTCACTCACGATGATATCGAGGGTGGAGAACCGGTGAAAGAAGAAGGACGCCTACAAAAAGAGCGCACGTTCTGCCCTACAAAATGCCCAAGCGTTCACTGGAGCATCAGAGTTACCATGTTTCGTTCTGTAATAAAATTGGAGATTGAAATTATTCCTTGCAATTATCTTGCAGATGTCAACGTTTGATGTGATCCTCAGCATTCTGAGCGTCTCGGAGACCATCACCACGGCGATCCTCTTCCTTTGTGGAATGTGAGCCCTAGCTTTCTCGTGTAGACCGACTGCTTTCAGTCCAATTTGTCTGAATATCTATTGCCGAAAGAGCACGGAGGACATCTCTGGCTTTCCCTTCCTTATGGGAGTCCTTGTGTTGGTTACTTTTTGTCTCCGATGAACACTCTTCCAGAACATCATTTTGGCTTCGTTACGGACTTCTTCGCGGCGACCTCCCGTTGATAATCATGCCAGGCATAGGTCTGATCATGTTCTCAAGCTACCTCGCATTCTACTTCATCTTCAGTCTTTTCAAGGTTTGCCGACTAGCAATAAATGCATCGAAGGTTTGTAGTGCCGGCTGACACTCTGCGTGGCGGCTATTTTGCTAGCCATCGGCGTGATGGTCGTCCTCGTCGCTCTCTTTCCAGCTCATGCAACTCAACCACTCGGCTTCGTTTGTGCTGGTATCAACATCGTCAATTTCGGCTCTCCTCTCGCTGGTTTGGTGAATTTTTTTTAATGTTCATTTTTCAAGATCGCGACAGTTATAAAAAAAACTCCTTCATGTTTCAGCGAGTAGTCCTCCGTCAATGCTGTTGTGACACGCTTCCTTTGCCGTTGATCTTCGTCAATTTTCTCGTGTCCTCTCAATGGTTCGTCTACGGTCTGCTCCTCGACGACTTCTTCGTTATGGTAAAGTTTATCTCGTTTGTTTTATCTCTAATTTTTTAGATTCCGAATGCTTGTGGAGTGGTTCTGGCACTCATTCAGCTCTCGCTCTTCATCGCCTTTCCCATGAATGTAAGAAAGACAAATAGCTGAGTGTGCCTCTTTAGCCCGGCGGTCGTTCACTGATTGATCGTCTGCGGTCCGTCTCGGAAAAGCCACCTCCGCCTTCGGACGAAAAAGGTACGATCGTGATAAAAATACTCATAGATGCTTTAGAGTTTCCAGCAAATGAGAGCGACTCAAACGGATCGAACAGCAAGGAAGTGCCCAATCAGGATCACTTGAAAGTCTAAAAAAATTGTATCGCTTGACAATAAAATGTTTTTACCTCAAGACTCATCCGTATTTTGTCATTTATGGGTCAGAATGTGTTTTGTGAAAAGATGTGCTCTCTCCGCCGTAATCAGCACACTTCCAGACGGCGTCGTGATATTCTTCGTGACATTTCGAGTATAAAAGCAAAGAGGTCGTCCTTTTCTCAGTTTCCCTCTCATTCTGTCATCATGCCTATGATCCTGAAACTTGGCCCCGGCACAGATTCCTCAAAACTTTCGTCAGGGTCTTCTCGATGTACGGTTTGTTTCGTTATTTGTTTTGCTTTCTTGAAAAAGTATTGCAAAAAAAACAAATAAAAATAATCTTTCAGACATTTGCCGAGGCCTTAAACGAAGTGGGGCAAGTGGAAGAGAACACGTTCATCGACATTCGTGCGGGCGCCGACGTGGCTCGCGGCACTTCACCTCTACCCGTCGTTCTTCTCACTGTACGTTTTTTTTTGTTAAAACATTTTAAAAATCCTTTAATTAATATAATGGTATCTATTTCGCTAATGGCATTCTTTTATTGAGTGTGAACGTGCAGACTTTCAGGTGAAGCGCTTGGGGTATCATGACGGGGAGGCGAACAAGCGACGTTCTCGTCTGCTTACGGACTACATCGAGAGTGCGCTAAAAGTTGTGCCGCGTCGGAATGTGAGGAAGATCTCGATGATAAAAGAAAAATTCTAGATCGTGATCGACTTCGTCGACCTCTCTCCTCACAGCATCGGCTATGAAGGCACGACCTCCGCCGAGTGGCTCGCCTCGCTGAAATAACACAGCAAAAACACTACAACTTTAACTAAATAAACATCACATCAATATTTCGTACAATAGTAGCAACATTGTCCTTCAATCGCAACGAAGCGTTATGCTTTCAATTTTTTGGCTACCTGGCAGTGCCCCCGGCATCCGTGTCGCCTCCCACTTCGCCAGCGGTCTTATCGATCTTCTTGTCCGACATGCACGCCTTTAAACTGGTCGTTTTCCTGGCTGCATTCTTCTTGAGTTGTGCAGCGGACGAGCCATTAGATAATCTT
The DNA here is from genome assembly GCA_034700245.1 of Poikilolaimus oxycercus. Lineage (NCBI taxonomy): Eukaryota > Metazoa > Nematoda > Chromadorea > Rhabditida > Rhabditidae > Poikilolaimus > Poikilolaimus oxycercus. Next base: position 10,319 of record JAQIXL010001757.1, on the reverse strand, counting down.
ACTTGTACTGTTGGTTGGATTGACGAATATTATGGCATCGGCAACCTTGACAATTTGAAATGCTTAGAAGACCAGATCTGTGGAGTGTTTTACTTCTACGGTCCCAGTCCGAGCTACCATTTCTACACTTGTTTCACTCCCGAAGACTACGACGCTTTCAACTTAACCTATACTTATCTCGGCTGCATCGAGCAAGATTGGGAACGTTATTTCTACGTTTGTCCGCGCGATGCAACGGATTCCCCACCGTCGCCGCCACAAGAAGAAATCATGTGCTATCATGGAATTTGGAAAAACGACAAACTCTGGGGAGTCGAGGCGATGTTGCCCTGCAACTACGGCATCTGTTCAAGCCTCAGCACAACAACGCATGAAGGCAATAATATCACAATGTACACATGCGGAACGACGACTACGTGCGGTTGGTCAGCTCTTAACAACAACTGTGATGAGGTTTATTCTGGCCTTCGGCAATGGTAATAAGCTTGTTAGTCGCTAAAGGCCTGTATGTTCGAGGTTTAGCTGCTGTAGTACCTCCGGCTGCATTGATCCCTACAATGGTGGCTTCACGGCAGCTTTTTCAACAGCTTCCTCACTCCAATCAACTTTACCCACAACACCATCCACACCTTCCACTCCTCGTCCTCTTTTTTGCCCTTCTGAATGGACGCTGTCTTCTTCTCAAGAAAACAAATGCTACTTTTATCATAGAGAAAATGCAAGATTCTGCAATATTTATTCAGTTCTCTATTTCAGGCTTCGCTCTTCGACGCCGTGCGCATTTGTCGAAGTTTCTTTGGATCCTCCGTCGTTGTCAGCATTCAAAACGGGTTTGAGAATAGCGAACTTCGAGGTTTGTTCTTGTCATAAACGAGTTTTATTCGCGCAGATCTGGCCGGCAGTGCAAGTTTGTGGATTGGACTATATCGTGGCGACGAGGACTGGACGTGGATTGATCGCAAAGTCCTCGCCTATCTGCACTGGGAGGACGGAGAGCCGTCAGCAAACGGTGACTGCGCCTTCATGTCGCCGTCGACAGGAAAATGGATCTCGGATGATTGTGGGAGCACTCGCCAATTCGTTTGTGAACTTTATCTCAAGGAAGTGTAGCGAAGCCCAAGCGGACGCAATAAAATTGCTGCTGGCCATAAAATGCCTCGGAGTTTCTAGTCGTTCTCAATTGAACCCGGCGTTTGCGTTGGTTAGATAAAAGTGTCAATTTTGCTCCACTAGAGGTGCGCCACATCAAAGTACATATCTCATGTTGAAGCGTTGTCTTCGTAGCCGAAAGAGATCTCCTCAATGAAGGATCACAGGTGCCGTTGAGCGAGATTCGGAAAAACCGCGAAAGACACGAGGAGTCTAAAAGCTTGCATTGTTTCTTTGGTCAGGTGACAGCTGCCAGCTTTCAGCAATTTCCCTGCATGAGAGTCGCTTATCAAACCCATTGTGCTTCGCATGTGCATCCTCAAACTGGTGGTTGTGCTGCTGACTGCTTTGGTGTATTCGAGCCGTGCTGAACGTCTGAACTGCTCTGTTGGCTATATGCTTTATGGCGGTCTTACTTTCACTCAATATTATAATGATTACATGACATGCTTGGAGGGTGAAGTTTGTGGTTTGATCAACCTTTCCACGGAATACGAATCGAGGCCGATTTGCGCGACGACTTGTCTTACTCCGGAAGACTATTTGGCTTTTAATTTGAACCATAGTCCCTCGGGCTGCATTCACGCACTTTGGGATTACAACATTGGAGTGTGCGCATGTAACACGAGTAATTGCAATGTTTGCTGGGGCGATGTGTATGCTCCAGCCGAGCCAAAGGAAGAAATCTTTTGCTATCACGGATTTTGGAACAATGGCGAGCCAGTCTCGGATTTGGGCTTCTTGCCGTGTTACGGCAGTTGTACTAGCATGAATTTTATAAACGGTCAAAGCAATGTCACGCTCTACACTTGCGGAACGACCAATATTTGTGATACTTCGATTTTTGTGGGCTGGTCATGTATACCAGTCAAGACAGGTCAAGTTTGGTCAGCTTGTCTTCTTTCACGCATTAATTGGCAATATTATTGCAGTTGTTGCAATACTTTCTACTGTATCGATCCATACAACAACGTCTTTCCCACACGGACACCAACAACTCCATCGCCGCCAAAGAGTTGCCCTGAGGGTTGGACCCCTTCGGCTTCTCGGGAAAACAAATGTTATTTATTCCGCTCAGAAAATGTAAGAATTTTCAACAGATTTATTTCTAGCTGTCCTTCTCTGATGCCCAAAACGCATGTCGAAGCGAATTTTCGCGATCGAATCTCGTCATCATTCAGAACGCTTTTGAAAACGGCGAACTTCGAGGTTTGAGATCTCTCGAAGCATTGTTATTACTGTAGATCTGACTGCGACAACAAATGCTTGGATTGGACTTCATCGTGTAGACGATGACTGGGAGTGGGTGAACGAAGGTCTGCCGAACTATCTGCACTGGGAGAACGGAGAGCCGTCGTCGGTGAATGGCGACTGCGCCTTCATGTCCTCTTCGTCGGGAAAGTGGATCGTCGATGATTGCTACGCTAGAAAGCCATTTGTCTGCGAATGCTATCTTTGACGATAAAAAAACGGTCAAAGATCTTGAACGCATTTGTTAATAAAAAATGATAAATATATGCGTTAAATGTAGCTCCACATCTTTCTATTGCAACAAAGCGTTATAGTCGACTTTCAACTTTTTTTTTTGCTATTTACCCCCGGCGTTCTTGCCGCCTCCCACTTCGCCAGTGGTCTTATCGATCTTCTTGTCCGAGATGCACGCCTTTAAACTGGTCGTTTTCCTGGCTGCATTCTTCTCGAGGTGCGTCGCGGACGAGCCATTAGATAATCTTACTTGTACTGTTGGCTGGCTCAACAACTACTACGGGCTCGGAAACATTGATTATGTGAAATGCTTGGAAGGCCAGATCTGCGGAAGGCTTTATTTTTACGGTCAAAGTCCGAGCTTCCACTTCTTCACCTGCTTCACTCCTGAAGACTACGAAGCCTTCAACTTGACCTATGCATATCTCGGTTGTGTGGAACAATCTTGGGAAAGAGATTTCTATGTTTGTCCTAACGACGAACAAGATTCACCACCGGCGTCCGCAGTACAAGAAGAGATCCTTTGCTATCATGGTTTTTGGAAGAATGACGAACTCTGGGGAGTGGAGGCGATGTTGCCTTGCCATTATGGCAGCTGTTCAAGCCTCAGCACAACAACTCATGAAGGCAATAATATCACCATGTACACTTGTGGAACGACGGCTTTATGTGGCTGGTCAGAACTTAGTAACGACTGCGACGACGTTTATCCTGGTGTTGTTCGGCAATGGTAATTTGCTTATTAATCTTGCACGTTTTTTTTCGTTTTTTAGTTGTTGTAACACCTCGCGGTGCATTGATCCATATAATGGGGGCTTCACCGCATTTTCTTCTACGGCCTCCTCACCCCATTCAACTTTACCCACAACCCCACCGTCCACACGATCTACTCCTCCTCCTCTTCTTTGTCCTTCAAATTGGACGCTCTCCACCTCTGTAGCAAACAAATGCTACTTCTATTATACGGAGAATGTAAAGTTTAATCATTTTTTATTCTCCACATTCAGACCACACTCTTCGATGCCATGCGCATTTGTCGAAATTTCTTCGAATATTCATGTGTGGTCGCCATTCGAAACGGTTTTGAGAACAGCGAACTCCGAGGTTTGCTGCCAATAATTTCTTTCAGTGTCAGATTTGACTGGCGGTGCAAGTTTTTGGATTGGGTTGTATCATGACGACGAGGACTGGACGTGGATTGATGAATCTACTCATCCCTATCTGCATTGGGAGGACGGAGAGCCTTCTACGAACGGAGACTGCGCCTTCATGTCGCCGTCATCGGGAAAATGGATTTCTGCTGATTGTGACAAGACGCGTCAATTCGTTTGTGAACTCTATCTCCATCGAGTGGAGTGAAGCAATAGCGGAGACAATAAATTGTCGTCGCCATAAATGTTTTGGAATTTCTAGTCGTTCTCATTTGAACCCGCCCCGGTGCATGCGGGGTTGAGATAAAAGTAGCAGTTGTGCTCCACTAGAAGTGCGCCACAGCAAAGTCTCTTAGTCTTGTCTCGTTAGCCTGTCGATCGAAATCTCTTCAGCGAAGAAAAGCGAACGAGGCCCGAAAAAGTCCAGAAATGCCCGGGGAACAAAGATTGAATGAAACTTCGCGTTTCTTTGGTCCGATGACCGCGGCCCCCTTCAGAGGGTCGCTTATCAAGCACATTGCATTCCCAATGCGCATCCTCAGGCTGTTGGCCGTGCTGCTGACGGCGTTGGCGTATTCGATCCGTGCTGAACGTCTCAACTGCTCTGTTGGCTGGATGCTTTATGGATATCCCTTATTCTCTGAATATTACAGTGGCTACATCACTTGTTTGGAGGGTCAAGTCTGTGGTTCCTTCGGTCTTGCCAATAAATATGAATCAAGGCCGATTACGGCAACGACCTGTCTAACTCCCGAAGATTACTTGGCTTTCAATTTGAATCATAGTCCATCCGGCTGTATTCATGCACTTTGGGATTCCAGTATTTCAGTCTGCGCATGCAACACGAGTAATTGCAATACGGTCTGGGGCGACGTTGTTGTTGCGCCCGAGCCAAAGGAGGAGATCTTATGTTATCACGGATTGTGGAACAACGGTGAACCCGTCACGGAATCCGGCTTTTTGCCATGCAACAGCGCTTGTACGAGCATGAATTTTATAAACGGTCAAAGCAACGTCACGCTCTACTCTTGTGGAACCACCAATACATGTGATAGATCGATTCTCGTGGATTGGCCGTGTGTACCAGTCCTGACAGGTCAAGTTTGGTGAGCTCGTCTTTTTTTTTCATACAATAATTGAGAATATTAATGCAGTTGTTGCAATACTTCTTACTGTATCGATCCATACAACAATGTCTTTCCTACATGGCCGCCAACAACTCCTTCGCCGCCAAAGCGTTGTCCGGAGGGTTGGACTCATTCGGCTTCTCAAGCATACAAATGCTATCTTTTCCACGCCGAAAATGTAAGACACTTTCAATAGAGCCAGGGGTCGTAGCAAACGGGCTCCATAAAAGTTTTATGGATTCATAATTTTATGGCCTTTCCATATTTTATGGCAAAGCGCCATAATTTGTAGTAAGCTTCTTAACTTTCATTTGACGACTTTGAAGATTGGGGGCATGACTATGCATGTGCTCTTAAAGTCGGGTCGTGTACATGCAAGGTGAGGAAAATACACATAAAGCTGGGAAGAAGAAAATCGTGAAAACACAGGACGTTACCCGTACTGGTTTCGACTTCTTGAGAAAGCCTACCTTTGAGTGTGGTTTGTCCGAAGCTATCGCGCCCTCGACGATCACGTCTTTATCTTTGGCGAGAAGCGCGTTGTTGAATATAGTCGAGGGAGTGCTGATGAGCACTGTGACCGCTCCTTGAGCTTATTCTCGAAGAGGTCCAGACGAAGCACGTCGTACATAGGCGCGTCCAATGGGCGGCAAGGGCAGACGACGGCCATTCAGAGAAAGATGTTTCAGTCACGGTCAATGTGAAAACTTGAGAGCCAATGACGGAGGAGACTTTTGTTCCGATATGGCAATTAAGGATACCGCGCGGTAGATTACGCTGAAGTTTTATCCCGCTCGAAGGATACTTCGTCCGCCTAAGCTCACCCAAAGTTTAGTAAGTGAACGAAAAGAAGGTGAAAAGAAGGAAAACAGCACGCTCTTGATAATCCGAACGGTCCCCGTCGTTTCGCAACGGCTGCTTGTGAGAGAAAGAAAAGCGCTTCCAATAAGCTGCCTAGAATGAAATGCGTTTATGGAAAGTTCACCCATTTTAAATCTTATGACTACCACTTTAGATAGTCATAAAATTGTACTACAAAGCTATCCATAAACCTTTTGGTTGGCGATAAATTACGCCCAGAGTTTATGGCTGCTCATAAAACGATTTATGGTGTTGCTATAAGTTTAGGGACGTTTCTATAAATTATGGCGAGAAAATTCTCAAGGTCCTTCAAAATTTGTACTACCGAGGCGCTAACCATAAGCTATGGACGCAGCGATAATGTATGGTCGAGAGCCATACAATTAGAACCATTTTCATAAAATATGGAATCTATGAATTTATGGTCATTTGCTACGACCCCAGAATCCGACTTTCCAGCTATCATTCTCTGAAGCTCAAAGCGCATGCCAAAGAGACTATTCCCGATCGAATCTCGTCGCCATTCAGAATGGATTTGAAAATGGCGAACTTCGAGGTTCGAAGAAGCTTTTAAAAAAAAGACGTTTATTGGTATTATTGCAGATCTGACTGCAACTGCAAATGCTTGGATAGGACTGGATCGTGTTGAAGGTGACTGGGAATGGATTAGCGAAGGAACGCCGGACTATCTGCACTGGGAGAACGGAGAGCCGTCGGCGAACGGCGACTGCGCCTTTATGTCGTCGTCGTCTGGCAAGTGGATCGTTGCAGATTGCAACGCCACAAAGCCATTTCTTTGTCAACGCTATATTTTTTGACAGGAAATAAAAAGGCCAAAGCCGTTCTAATTCTGAGTTTGTTGAGTTTAAATTAAGAGTTGCCATAGAAAACATGGCAAGGAGGGAAAATCGACGAGCGAGGGGCAAACAGGTTTTCACCGGGTGAGGGAGCGGGAGAGGGGAAGGTAGTGAATGATTGTTAATGATTAGCGAACATCGCAGAAAGGATGACCCGCTACATATTTACTCAACAAGCAGCCCCATTCAACTGAACAAGTTTATTGCGCGCAACTCATTCTCAATTGACAAGCTTCGTTCCATCCGTTTCATCATTGGCGAGTTTGAGTTTTAGAAATCGTGGTGCTAAGAGCCAGCGGAGTTGTGGCATGGCTTGGATCGCCTCTTGAAGTTCTTTCTCGTCCTGTGGAAGACCTAATGCCGATCCTATTGTGAGCTTCTCCACAGAGGAAGGCACAAATTCGGCGAAATCGAGAAGCTGCTTTGAAGTGGCCCTCGTCCTAAGAGCCTTTGGTCGGTAGTGACGAAAGACTGAATTCAAGGCAGCAGGAAGTTGCTTGCAGAGTCGCTCCCAGTTGCCTCTAGCATTTATTTTGTACTCTTTTGTCCAATGAGACTTTGAGTTGGTCGTTCCAGTAGAGAATTCCAACTCCACATCGTTGGAATCAAGTTGAAGTTGAAGTTTCAAATGAACGTTGAACGAGTTGAAGGAGGTCAAGTGTTTGGTGATAAAGTCGTAGAGAGCTCGATTCGCGCGTTCGAGGTTAATAAGGTCTTGGACAGGAAGAAAAGCGAAACAATGGACAAGAACGGCCTCGTGCGCGTCATCGAGAAGATCGAGCAGCAGCATCGCGTCTATTGTGTGTGAACGATTGAAAGAAGATGTCGGCGGTGCTGCCATCCCATTGTAACAATTAGCACGCTTCTCAATAAGATACAAAGTGCTAACTGCGAGTTCACGTTTCGTGTCACTAAGGTTGTCATAGTGATTTAGACAGCTTGAATTGGGATGCATTCCAGGTTTTCAATGTTGTGCCGTGTCTGAAACGGTACAAGAGAGCTAGCTGTTTCAAGTCGTAAACAAATTTAGTCGGGATTCGAACTGGCGATTGAGTCCATCCTTCCGGCACCAAACCAACTGCATTGCGCTCGAAAGTTTGATTTCAACGTTATAGTTCGACGTGAAGAACCGAGACGGATTATAGTTTCTATTACGAATCTGTTGCTTGAAATCGCCAAAATAAAGCGGATTTGTTTATGAAAAGCTGCAGTTCCCATGGCTATTGCCTCAAAGTTCACCGAGACCAAGTCTCTCGTCGGACCAAGACGCGTCCTTGTTATCGTCTCCTAGACTCTACCCCTGATGACTCCCATTCTTTCCCGCGACGGACGGAAGCCGTGACGTTTCTTCCCCCTGCTGCCAGTGTAAAATCTCTTTCCACCCGAGATCTTCGACCACAAACGTTGTGCCCTCTTGCAGGCTACAAACAATGTTCTCCTCGCTTTGAGTAAAGAAAATTTTCTGTGCGAGTTCCAGCTTACACTAGCAATGAAAACGGTGCTGAACTAAACAAAAAGCGCGAAACCGCCAATTCACTGGTCACTCACAAGTTGAAAGATGACTAACGTGGACACAGAGAGCTGTGTCCCCTCGGCCTTTCCTCTTTCCTCTCTCAGGCTCTCAGCTGTAATCGATTGCATGCCGGCCGCGCTTGCTTCAAGAAGAAGAGGAAAGAAAAAAGACGAGGCGAGGGCGGGAAGCGAGGGGCTTCGAGTCCGCTCTCCCCTTCCAGTGAGTGCCCGCGCACCCAGGCAACCATGTCCGTCGACGGCTCTTCGGGGATAAATGAGGGACTGGGTGGTTCTTGATGTCTTACTCATGTGTCGAAACTATAGTCTTGCAGGGCTTGCTTTGAATAACCTCACGTTCCCTTCGTATATTGCATCACGATTCTCTTGCGGATTTCATCATAAGTCAAAACCGCTGGCAGCCTTACGTGATGTCATTATCTAATGCTGGAGCCTCGAACACCTTTGTTGCATTCATCGCCGTCAAAACAATACGAAATGGACGCATTTCGCTGTTTTACAGGTTCTTGAATTGTCTGTCAAGAAAGTGACCTCATTGCTCCGGTTCCACTCGCCATCAGCTCAACCCATTTTGGCATACTCGTATCCATAGTTGCCCTTTCGTTTTCAACTCTCTCTTCAAAGCGCAACTCTTTGTCCATCGCGACTACAACGCTTATGCTTGTGTCCACCTGCAGCGTGCTCCTCGTCCATAAATAACGTCTCCTCGGACTCCCGTTTACGTGGACCGCGATAAGCTTTTGCCCGCCGCAGTCGTCAGCCAGCCCTCTTCGGGGCCTCAGTCTGGCCAGCCACTCACTTTCAATTCTCATTTATTCCCATTCGAGCCGTCTACGAACTCCTCCGTCGTACACATATTTTCCTCGCTTATTTGCGGACGAATCAAGACTTTTCTAGCTGAGGCAAGCGAACCCCTCCCCTTCCCATCATATGAACCAGGACCATGACGTCACGGACCGACAAAGCCGACGAAGACGGCGAAGTGAGTTCTTCTTCCTTCTTCCTTAGTTAGATTTCACCCTCCCCCGCTCCTCTTGGAAGAATTCTATTTTGAAGAAACTTCTTTTTAGTTGAACACCGAGAGCTTGAAAAGCAAAGATGAGGACACGGACCTGGAGGCGAAGGTCGGCCTGCTCGGTAAGCAGCTGTTTCAGTTCTCAATGATAAAATGCCGGAATTGTTGAAACCGATGGCCTTCCAGATGACCCGAAGGAGGAGAAGCTCATCGAGAAGCTCAAAGAGCATCATCCACATCTCTTTTCCATTCACTCTCAAAGACTCCGAATCGGCTTGCTTCTCATGGCCGGGCTCTTCGCGACAGTCTCCATGAGGGTTGACCTGAGCATGGCCGTCACTTGCATGGTGAACTCGACGGCCTTCGAGAAACTTCGCCCCGACTCCAATTCCTCGAGCTTCTCGGGAGATCCGAAATGCCAACGCGTGACGAGCGGCGCGGCGCTGGCGAGTCTCGGCTACAATGTTTGTGTCTCTTATGCCTTGAACACGTTGTGCCCTCCTCTCTCTTTGCAGGGGACTCTCCTCTGGTCGCCCACCATGCAGGCCGCTCTCTTCTCGGCCACATTCTATGGAGGCTTTGTCACCATCTTGATATCCGGTACAAACTTTGTCATGGACTCCAGGGCGTGCTGGGAACAATAGCAAAAAGCAGAGATCACAGCAAATCGCTGTGCGCAATGTGACACTCTTACAATGCATCAAATTCACAAACCCAAGATCTGCCTGCGTACTGCGTTCAACATTGACAAATTCTGAACAAGTCGCAATGAAACGGTCGACTCCAAAGTTCTAAAACAGATTTAAACTATTCCAAATTCAGCTTTGCAATGGTGCAATTCTTCTCGTTTGGGCGAGGGTGCGACGAAATTGCAGTTGTCGCTGATGTTGCTAAAAACTATTCAAACGAAACCGAAGACTGTCAGAAAAAAGATATTGATTGCCATCAAATCACCAGACCTATGGTAGCATTTGAATGAAAAATTCAAAACCTGCCGAGAGACGTGCTAGCGAAGGGTGCGGTACCGGTTTTGAAATAGTGTTTATGAAACCGCGAAAACACCATAGGAGCCAGTCTCTGTCAAAACGGGGCATCCCTAAAACACGTCTGGTACAGGGGGTCACGGATTTGGCTGAAAATGTGT